>JAPYZA010001039.1:0-32872 GCA_030522685.1 Eupelmus azureus | reverse complement strand
TTATTCCTTATATTCCATTGATTAAAACACTGGATAATATAAGAATTTTATAACCACTAAAAATTCACTTATCATATTACAGATCAAAAGCTTGCATAACGTGTGTTCTACAAACCAGTCCAGCTAAAGCACTGACAAATCGGACGACTCATCAACCGTCTGAAATCCTCTGAAAGCCACAAGCGCACCGACCGGTAGGGAAGAATCAATAAAATCACATACATCATAACGGCGGTACACACCGCAGTCGTCGATCAGATCGACGCAATCAATATCTTCGCTCACAGCGCGTATATACAGCAGCGCTCGTAAAACTTCGGCTCGTTCCGCATTCACTCGCGCCAAAATATACGAGCACGCACAGGCGATCGAAAAATTACCTCCCGCAGCTCTGTTCCCGCCAACTTTTTACATACCGATCTCTTTTTCTCGATTCTCTCCTCTTTTTCATCCGCGGCCCACATTTATTTGTTTCTATTTACGGCTTCTAATTACCACTGCGCGTCTCACTTTTTTCTCTCTCCCTCTTTCTCTCTCGATGGACCTTTAACGGCTCTCTCTCTCTCTCTCTCTCTCTCTCTCTCTCTCTCGAGCCGAGATAGCCACTGCTTGACTCTCGATATGCCCGTTAGACCGAAAGAAACTTCATCCGCGGGGAAACATGACACAGGTGATCGCGCCAGCCCGCAGTTTTTCTTTCCGCTGTATAGCGAAATCGGCTAGCTTGCCGATTCCCACGAGATCGATACGGCAGAGAGGCGCTTTTTCCTCGAGACGTGGTGACCGGTATGCTTATTTATCGCTTAGAAAGTGTACTTTGGCGTAATGATTATTGGACTTTTTTTTTCAGGTTTAGCTGCGGCTTGGGATGACTCCGACGTCTGTTTCGATCGAAACGGTTTTCTTCGACAGAAATCGCACTTCCGCGCGAATACGGTTCGATGGGTCAAGCGATGACAGGTATGGTGAATTCAATGCTCTACGATCGCTCTAATATTTTTGATAAAGCGTTGAAAAAAAGTCATGAACCCGCGAAAAATGAAAAGATTAATAAGCGCGCTCTCGCTCTATATCTCAAAACGACGCCCCATTAATATCGCGCAGTAATTAAAATCCGTTACGGCACTGCGGCCGAAAGAAGCAGCGCTTCTCGGAGGACACGAGTGCGCGCACGTTACCCACATATATATATATGTATTTCGGGATCGCTCGGCCGACTGAACCAGAACAGTTAGCCCGTAATTTACGGTTCCCGCAGCCGGGCCGCGCTGCGGCGATTTATTATGTACCGTTCGCATAATTTAGATTCACGCATACGCGGGCTATTCGTGAAACCTGACGAATTCGTGCCCTCTCCGAGTCTCTAGGAATTCCGATCGCCGCGATCTGGAATGAATATCAATTAACGGAGCGGATATGGCTTTTTATTTCTTATCGCGCCGCGCTTGAAATCGATCCTCGAGCCTTCATGCAGATGGATATCTGCGCGCATAAGCGAATACCTGACAAAAGTGGTACATCTGCAATCTTGGGACGTAGGAGCGCAGGGATTAAGAGTATCAGAGGATTTAACGGTTGCAGGTCGAGGTGGATATGTTATAGTTGTCGTCAAACATGAGAGAGCGGCGATGATCAAAAGGTTTTTAATTTCGGCGAACGAGCTCGTTTTATGGTGATACATGAGAGCGCCGCTGGCTCCGATTATGGACACTCGTGTTTTTGTAGTATTAAGCGATTATTCACGGGCGTTTAAAAAAGTTTTGCGCTCGGCTGAAACAGAGAGAGAGGAGCAGAAGCATGCAGCCGTAAAAATGCGATTTTCACGCCTTTTACGAATGGGTTTAAAAAGCCGAGCCAGCCACATTCTCTAGTTCACGAACACGATATACCCCTGAATAACGGCATCGCCTTAATCGCGTTTCGTAAAAATCTTCCGCGGATATCCAGCCGATCCTCGATAAAAACGCACCTACTCCACGAGCCATTAATTCGCTACGTGCAGATTTAATTAGTCCGTCCTATACGCCTCCGTAATAAAAGAAAAAACCATACATTCGCACTCCCCGCACCTCAACCGTACCTCCACCGAGAAAAAAGGCAACAGTAGCTCGCCAAAATATTATCGAACTCGATTTGAATTTACAATCGCGCGTTACCCAAGCAACCATGGCGCTCTCGGCGCCCAAATCAAAACAAACTCGAGCAGATCAATACAGCCCGCGCGAGAGAAGCCCAGCTTGTATTTTCTACGAAAGCAGAGAGCCAGCTCTCGGGCTCTCCTTTACGAATCAACGAGCGCGCAAATCAGTTAAGCCAACAAGGAATCGCCGGAGAGCGGCGCGCGAGCGAGGCCAGTGCAAATGCAAACAGCCGGCCCCGTCGACGGATTATCGACGGACAGAGCGGCGGCGCTCTCTGCTTACTCTATCCATTAAGAGCTCGTTTTCTCCCGCTCCTTCCTCTGTCTGCGTGTAGGAGGGAGAGGGTTGAGCTCTTGGGTCTGGATGCGCGACGCTCGCACGGAGTCGATTAATTAAAGTCGATGCGATCGATCGGGCGTGAGGGGGTTTGTTGATGGAGTAAAAATTCAAGTTTTTTGAAGCTTTGTCGTGTGTCTTTGAATTATATTGAGCACTTTAAATCAGTTCTTTAAAATTAAACAAACTTTTAAATTGTTAATATTTGGTTAAATTATTCTTAAGTTCCTAGGAAATCACTTGGCAACTGTAATTACTCGTACCTGCTTTTAACAACGGACAAACCCTCGATTTTCGGATTTCCAGTTGACAGCTGGATAAAGCATGCAACCCTGACACTGGCGTTCGGTATATCAGTCATGAGCTTAACAAGCGGCAAACTATTCAGTCCCGTCGAGCCTTAATTAACCCTTTCTCTCTCTCTCTCTCTCCCGTACACAATGCGTCTGACGCGTGGACAGATTTGCCGGGGGGGGGGGAACAAAGTTAAACATTTAATTATCAGGCTCACTGAGTCGTTTTCCCAGAACGTTTCGCGCGACGAGTATAACAATAAAACAACGCAATCCCATCAGTCGCAAATAGAGAGTACAATTCGTAATTAAAAACCAATACGCAGCCTACTCCCCTCAGCTACAACTTAAACGAACGACAACGACAAAAATCCAGCCCAAACAACAAAATCATCCAGCGCGCGAAAATTTCAATTACAACGTCGCTCACCCGGCCCGTAATCCATTAAAAAGCCGTAACAGCTTAATACCATCCACTCGCTCATCCGCCTCTCATATCATTTCACGGCTCACCGAATTTCGCGCGAATCAGCATTCCTCCGCACCGCCAACCAGTTTTCTCGCTCTAAAAGCAAAAGGAAAAAACCCGAGCGCTATGCAAAACTGCCCACAATACACCTCTCTCCGAGAGCCACACCTTCGAGGAAGCAAAAGTAATTGCTCGAGAAGAGAAAGCTCGAGTACACAGGCGCCGCTCGGGGCGATAACGAGCCTCTCTCTCTCTATTGAGGCATCGGTTTCCACGGCCGGCGCGAGCTCCGGCGCCGTAAGAGAGCTGCAAAATCGCCGGGGCCCAGGCACGAGCGAGCCGGCCTGACCTCGACCTCGACCTCACCTCCATACCTACTTACCCAGACTGCCCATCGGCTCTCTTCACGCCCGCGATTCGCGCGCGGATGCTCGAGTGTCTTTATAAGTGCTGGTTTCGCGGGCGTTTGAATGGTGCATTGTGTGGGTTTTTAGGAGAGATTTAGCGCGCTGAAAAATGAATGGACAATGCTCGCTGCGATTTGTTTTGAGGTTAGGGTTATTAGAGGGGATGTTGAGGTAGACGGCTCGATTGTAACTATATATTGTTCTTATTAAGCGCCGCTTTAAAAGAGACCAATACCTCGCGGCGGCTTAACACAGTCGCTGCAAACGACAGCCAACGATAAAGTTAACAGAACTCGCGAGTCGAAAGCTTTTTACCTCTGAACCGAGAGCTGCTACCCCGGCCATTAAGCGCGCTCCTCTCTCCGGCTTCGTAACGAAGCGCAGGCCATATACGCCTCGGCTGGACGTCCAATTTCACGAGCTGCAAAAGCTACCCGCGCTGATGAGATCGGAGCCGTAGTTCCCCCGTTGTTTCCGCGATTTTTTTTTCGCTCGCCATTTTTCCGCGCCGCCCGCGCGCTTTCCGCTTAAAGTGGAATTAATCTAGTCGGCGAGTGCCTTTTTTTCCCTTAAGCTGACGTCTATGCGCGGGTACGCTCGGAGGATCGTCTAATTGAATTCAGGGCGGCTTAACGAGTAGCTAGTTAAGTTTAATTTTTTTTTGACTTGTTTAATGGCACGTTAAATTATATGTATTAAATAAAGTGTACGCGTGCGCGCGGTCGAGAGAGCGGCTCTGGCAACGGGTAAGGCTTTTTGCCTGTCAAATTTACATTTTTACGCCAAGTTAATAGGAATTTCACCTGCACACACAAGTCGCCCAACAGCTACTCCTGCTACTCTATTATCGTCAGCAGCTTCAAAAACAAACTAACAATATAATAGTAATTCCATTCGATCAGCCAGCGCTGAAGTACAACCTCCACCGCTTAGCAATATCCCTCTCTTTCAAAATTAACCCGCTAAACACACGCCGGCAAACTACTCCCCCCCCGGCAAAACCAACAATAATCAGCAGCATCGGGCAAACGGTGAACGAATTCAGTTCACAGCCATCTCGCTCGCGGCCATTATCTATAAAGGCCAAAAAAGCCGGCGATTGTTCAGCGAGCAGTACTTTTCTCTGCACCTCTACCTGGAAGCCTGGCACTCCACGCAAGCCTAACTGTATATACCAGCCGAACAATCACTGCTCGAAAAATTCCTAAATCCCGCAGAGCCGAGCTGGAAAAGCGGAGAAACCAGCTCGTCTAACGAGACGTTAACGATCGATCTCCGGCCGAGGGGAAAACTCGAACGCGGCCTTGAAAGTGTAGACCGGCGCCGGCGGTTGTATTTCAGTTATGAGCGCGAATAAAAGAGAAATCGCGAGGATCGCGCGATAAGGGACGGACTCGAAGGAGAAACTCGATCGATCTGCTCCGGTTCGAGATCGGCTCGGTTTCTCGCGTGGGCCGCTGTCATTTTCCAGGCTACACCGCTCCTAAGCTTCGATCTGTACTTTCTTCTGGGTTACGAGCGCGTTTACGAGCGGCTCGTTAATTAGATTAGCGGAGGCTAGACGTTTTACTCTTGCGGCTCGTGGATTTAACGATTTTGGGATAGTGGCAATCTCGTGGATCGGCAGGATGCCTCGCGGTTGACCTAGCAGAAAATCGACGCCTGGAACGGCGCGCGGGTTTCGGCATTTGGATTCGCCGAGCGCGTAGCTATCGTGTAAGGAATTTTTCAGCGAGCTTACGGGTAGCTCTATACCGAGAATAAGTCGGGACTGCGCGACGTTCACATGCAAAACGAGCGGGAAAACGTGAGATGATTCTCGAAATTCTGGTCTACGTCACGTGCTCGTTTTACATTCCGTTTATGAAGGATGCCGTTTTTTTTCTCGACTGCACGCGCACCGACTTGGGAGAGGATGTTTCGCAAGCCGCTCGCTGAGTTAACGCTGGAGTTTGCGCAGTTTTTTTCTTTGCGGTTTCGAGTTACGTTTTTTTTTGTTAAATTGAGTGGGAAGCGCGCAATTACGTTTCTTTGTTTTGAGAATTGTGGAACGTAATCTGCATGGATGAGCCTGTAAATTGTAGGAAATCTGATCCACTCGTGAGAAATCTAACACCGGACTGGCATTTTTATTACGAGGAATGTTTAGTAAAATTGTAAATTGCTTGAATATTCTTGCAATATTGCTTTGGTAAAGTTGGTGTACGAAATTTTCTTTGAAACGCTAAAATGTGCGCCTTCATAAGATACTTTCATTTTCAAATGAAATCAAAACGAAGATCTTGGTGCTCGGTATGCATTTAGAAATGTTTAATGTTTTCTACTCTACTTAACGATAGATATCTGGATAATCGATAATCGATTTCACTGTGTGAAAACGATTTATGATTTGATCCAAAGAAAGCTGTCCTACATTTCAGAGAAACATTCCACAAAAACAGATTTAACATCCATAAGTCTCTATACTTAAACAAGGTCTATATTAAACCACTTTTACGTTGCTTCGCAAGTATTAATAGAAAATGAAATCGAAGACCGTAGCAGTTTATCGCGTTCCAATTTATGAATAAAGAGAAAACTCATAGAAATAAATAAACAGCACAAAATGCATTTCAAACTTACAGATTTCTCAAATTCTAGTTCTATACCGCTTGACACTTCCTCCTGACTAAAAACAAGTGTTCTTTTCACTCAATCTTATCTACAAAGAAATCGTCTTTACGGTCCCACTGAACTAAACAAGCTTACTAATCGTGAATTTTTAAACAGAGACACACCCACCCGCAGGCGAAGCACAGAAAAAAGCAATTCGTCGTAGTTTACGCGCAGCAGGAAAAAAAGGGCGCGCGAGCTTGTTGAAATTCAGCGTATCCCTCTCGCATCTTCACTGGGTCTCGAGGTCAGCGAAGTAAGTCACAGAGCTCCGCGAGCGCGCGTCAATTCAGACGTTGCGCTCCTGTCTACGGGAAATGGATACGCAAATGTGGAAATTGTTCGGTGATGACGATCTAATAAGAGAAAGTGCGGGGAAACTGAAAATCAACACCGCGTTGAAAAGAAAAACATCGAGGAAATTTAGTGTAGAGTGGAGAACGGTAGAATTGGAAACTTGGACACGAGGTGGAGCCTAGTAACCAGAGCAGGTGCGATCATTGGATTTTCCCAGTGGTTAAAGGCAGTAGCACTATTTCTTCACAAGGAACTCGGTATCTCGCGTTTCTTTTTGCTCTTGACTTTATCTCTTAGAAGTACACACAACTTTCAAATAGCTTCTCTTTTCACACCTCCTTAACGATTTTGACGTATAGGCCACTTTGTGGTGACTGTCTGCACCATTATCGTTTTCATCTGAATGGTAACTGATGTTGAGCCTTTGAATATCTAATCATACTCTTAGTTTGACGTTATAATGTAATGTCGGAATATTTCACCGTTACCTGTCTTTAATCTTGAAAAGCCTTATTCTTTTAAATAATTCTACATCTGTAAGTGCTACTTTTCTATTTGACCTTATCGTCTGTGACTTGTTTGTTCGTTACTTTCTTGTACGACGCTAAAATGTGAAGTTAAAAATGATTTACTTTATAAAAACTTGTTTTTTTTTTTCAAAGTTAACAGCAAAAACGTAATATATTTTCTTAAAAAGCAAATTTGACTTCCTGTTTATTAAGAAACTTGTAATTTTTTTAACTTTTTGAAGCAAGTTTTTAGTATAATTAATAGGTACTTTCATGTGGGTGCGTGAGAATAATTTCACTCTAAACTCTATATTCTAAATGAACACAACAGACGAACCGCATGACAATTAAAAATATTCCATTATCTCCAAATTCGCAAAACTTTAAGCACAAAAAAAACCGCCAGTCCAATCAATAACCTTAATCAAACAGATAAAATACCATTCAAAAGTACAAAAATGACCATCCATCGAGCCGATCGTATCACCCTCAAAAATCGGATCAAATTCCAGTCTCTCGCTTAAATTGGACAGGCCCAAAGCCAGGCAGGCCATCGACCGTACATTAACAGGCACAAATAAACCGTCAATCACTTTTATTACAGCTTCTCGAAGTCCAGATCGATCGACGGAATCGACAGGCGAGCTCTCGGCGTTTCGCCACCTGCGGTTAGCATAACACGTTCCGGCACAGAGCGAGGAAGTGTATAAGTTGGTCAGAGCTGCTCCGCCTAGCGGGGCGTCGCGGCAATATACTCGTTCTCTCAATATGCGCGTTTATTCAACGAGATCGGCGACGAACTACTAATTACGCCGGATCGCCGCTTCGTTCGTAGAAGACGTAGGTATACGGCTTTTTTGTTTTTTTAGATGGGCTTTTAAGTAGGCGTAATTGTTATTGGCGTAAAAAGTTGAAGGTTTTTTTAGGTGGGATTTTAAGTGGGTGTAATTTGGAGGGAGGAGAATAAACATTTTGCTGATTGAGGAATGATGATTAATCTGGTTTGTAGACCGTACTTTTTTACTCATATTTAGCATGGTATTTTTTTGTTCATCGTAATTGAAAAATTCGTATTCTGTATCAACGTCGCTTGTGACAGGACAAATTAATCAAGCGCCGACTTAAACTAGACTATTTTTCTTTCCGCCAATGCCGAAAGGCAAACGTAATAAACGCCAGCTATAAATTTCACTCGACGATCTCAAAACCGTCCAATTAACGTAACAAATGATACCCCTCGCCCGTCTCTTCAAGCGCCTCTTGAAAACAGTTAATTCGCCATCGTAATAATTCCCATCCATCGATTAATAAACGAGCGATTTGCTAATGACGTTTTTTTCAACTCGCGATCTCCCACGTTTTTTCGTGGCCGCTATGAAAAAAATTTTTTTTTCCTCCGATATACCGTTACGGGAAACGATCCTCCAACTATCCGAACCACCCGCCACGGATAATTGCTTTATTTAGGTCTCCGCGTTTCGCCGGCGCGAACGCGCGACTAATTAAGTAATTGTCGCGCGAGCGCGCGCTTTTCTCGAGCCGTGACATAGTTTAGAACGCGAGCGACTTACTTTTTCTTCGCGTCTGGGCGTTTAAGATCATTGCCAAGGCTGGCTCGGGTGTTGATTGCGCGCGGCGAGAATTTTTCATTAGCGGGTCAGATCGAGTGCTGCTGACGAGCGCATCCGAGAGAGGAGTAATTTCTAATTTGTCGTCGGGGGGAAAAAAAAGTGACGCGGAGAAGTGGATGTTGCTGTTTACGGAAAGGCGAATTAGCGCGCTGGGCTTTTTGCAGGTGGTCGTGGTTCAGGATGGATTTGAGACGAGTTTGAAATGTTGATGAAGAAGATTTATTGCACTAATGAAATATTTAGGGGAAATGAAGCGTTTAGTTACAAGATGATGCGCACTGATCAAATTCAAATGTTATCAAATTACAAAATGCCTAATATCACGAATATGAAGCATGATTTCTTTGGTAGTATGATAATACCGAAAAACATTACATTTGATTTTACACAAAAAATTTTAAATTACAAAATCGAAACATACAGTCACTCGCAACAACGAAAAATAGCACATCCACAAAAGCTCGCAGCCATCAACCCAACGAGCACGAGCAAACTCATAAACTTTCATGTACAAAGCCGCTCGAATGACTTGGCACTTTGTTTTGAAAATTTTGATGACCTGCATGCACAAGACCGGCGCAAAATGGGTTTCGCTTTCCTTCGCGCGGAGCATCCTTTGCCAAAGAAAGTGAGCCGTGTCTATCAACGCCACGGATCTTAATCATTCCCCATAGGCATCAACGTGTGGGTTCGTCACTTTCATTTGCACGGGACAATGTGTAATCGAGAACGGACAATTACGTTATTCGTGCGGCTGGCTTCTGAGGTCGGCAACGAGAATGTAAGTTGTGTTTGATATTTGTTGTAGGGATGGTGATAGCTGGACGGTGAGTCGGCGAATTTCGGTTTGAAGCGCTGATAGGAGAAAGCTTAAAGTGTTTTGACACAGTTTTGATGTAGTCGAGATGGCGTGCAGAATTGTGATTGGAATGGTGACTATTTTTGGCTTTGCGATTAGATGGGAGGTTGGTGGTCAGAATGATCGAGCAGCATTTTTAACGGACTTTCTTTCTGTATAGAGATTGTTTGAAGAGATGTATTGTAAAATATAACCTTCTAATCAAGCGTTTTATTTAAGGATGTGTAATTGTTAAGCCCAAATTAAAACCGTTTTCTTAAAAAGAAAAATAACATAGTACACTTTATTACGTAATAGTACAGAGCTTACTTGTATTTCAAACAAATCAGATATTTTTGGAAAGACATTTTCGAAACTCGAATATTGCCCACGCGTCCGTAGTTCAATTCTAAACAAACGCTAAAAAAAATAAATACGTATATTGATGTTTTCCAAAATCAAATGTCCTTTCTTCTACACCCAAGCCAAAGAATTTCGACAATCAGCTCGGAAAATAATTCCTACCGCCTAGCGCAGCGCCACGCTAAAAAGCGCTCCCGATAAGCCGGCAAAACCCAGGCGCACTCCATCAAAGTCAAAATCAGTCTTCGGCAGCGGCCAGCGAAGAGGCAATTCGTTGGCTCCGCTGCATCTCGCGCTGCGCTCGCGCAGATCGGCGAATAACTTACTGCTATGCACGCGGAACAGGATCAGTGGACCATTCGTCACGGGCCGTCGGATGTACGGTGTAAAGCGATTGCCACGCGAGAAAGAGAGAGAGAGAGAGTCTTGAAGAAGCGACGCGCGCAGCAGCTGTGCCCAAGCGCGAGATTTCAAAGGGGAGATATAGAGAGACGAGGAGCTGACTAACGGGCGCGCCGTGATGTAGGGTGAGCTGATTTTGTTGATGGTTTCCTCGTTTCTGGATTGCCGTGGGTACGGCAAGGAATGTGGAGGTTTTGGATGGGTTCGTGGTAAAATTTTTGGGACTAATTTTCTGTAGTCAGACGTAGCTTTGAGAAATGCGTTCGGAAAATTGAAACTGGAGTTCTCAAGGATTCTGCGGTGCGTTTTTGTTACTTAAGTTTGAAGTATTATAACTTTTAAAGAAATAAAGCTTTTCTAACTCTACAACTTTTTTTGCCAATGAAAGCTCTTTTTTCTATTTTAATTATCTATCATAATAGATGTATGTACAGTTTCTCTCCGATTTATTTACTTTTCAAGAGTGGACAATGAACTGCTTTGAAATAGTTTGATGTATATATTATGTTGAGCTTATAAAAATTTTAATTTCTTGAAGAAAACGATGTTATTGATTGCAGGTGGTAGTAAAAAAAGTAGACCTATTATTATTCAGTGGTTAAATTTTAAACTTGAATGTATGACATCTATCTCTATGCTAATATCCCCAGAGGGTACAAGATTCTATGAAGCTGCAGTGCAAAAAGTTTTTAACGCTCTTAGATTTTGAAAAATGCTCGCATTAATTAGTTTAATATATTAACTTTATGGCCAGTAGATACAGCCGGATACGGTAAGACCTCTGGATACAAATACAATTTCTTAGGCAATAAGCATGTCAAATTCTTCTTAATATACTGATCAGTAAATAACGTTTATTCAATTTTCACTTAATAAATCAAACCCACAGAAAACCTCACCCTCAAAAACATCGCGAATCCGCAAACCCTTCCCAAACGCTAAAAGCATAATTCAATTAACCATCTTCGTAATCACATCTAAAATCAGCCAGTTCCCGAGAAGCATAAATAACGCATGAGAAAAAAAAAAAGTAAAAGTCAGCGGCGCAACGAGAGCGCTGTGAATCGCATTAACTGCAGTTTTACACCGCGCTGCGCGCGCTCCTGGCACGCACAATAAATCATTGAAATTGAAAACGCAATTACGCGCTCAGGAAGTGATACGCGAAAAAGCAGCAGGCGAGCTAAACCGCTCGCGCTCGTCCGCTCTAAAAGACTTTATTCTGATAAGAATCCAGCAGCGCTGATTGGACAATGAGCCGCGCCTAATAAAGTAATTGCCGTATTTGCACAGTGTCGAGCGCTCAAAGGAGTGCACGCACGCGCTTGCTTAGCGAAAAGGTTATTGGGTTATAGGAGAGAGTGTAGTTTGCAGCGAAGCGCGGCTTGTAAATTGCAGCGATGACGTGAAACGAAATCGAGGAGGAATTTTAATAGGAAAATCGTTTGGTATCGGTGAAAACGCGTTGATTTAATTTTTGTTTTTTAAGTTGTAAATTTGGATCGCGAGTAAATTTGTAAATATAAGCTAGCGTTAGCGTAATGCGTAACGCATTAGAAAGTATTTTCGTATGATTTTCCAGGCGAAATAAGTCGCGCAGCGCGAGCGCATAATTTATGATTTACGCGAAGTCAATTAATCTTTATTAACCATAGAGCAAAACCAGTTCCCTCTAGTTTGCATATGTACGCCGTGCGAGTACCCTCGCTCGCCTCGTGTAATAGGCACAAAGCCCGTATAAATCAATGAAGCACCTTAGCTATTCAAATGATCCGGTAAAGGCAGGTATTTGATTTTTAGTTCGGAGACACGCCGGAAAAATGGGCGCTTTATCATTTCAGGAATTTGATGAATTTAAGAAGCGTTTATACGTAATGTAAGCATTATGAAAGTGGCCAGGGGCGGCTGAATTATGGCGTTATGGAAAGCGCTGGATTATCATATGTATCTCCGGATTCGCTCATGCAAGTTTGATGTAAAATCGTTGGTATTAAAGGCTAATCTTGATAATATTATGCCATGGTAGCCATTATCCGTGAACAACGTTAAAGTGATTTGAAGATTGCATGTGAAATATTCATTTTTCCAAAATGGCACGTTACATTAAAATAGTACTATTATTGTCTCTTTTGAAAGTCATCACAAACATTCCTATCCGCACAACTCGTCCAAATTGTACAGTTACAACCAGAAACTCCCGAGAATCCAGTTCAACTCACCACGAGCCAAAAATGCAAAAATCTCGCTCGCTCCGCCTTCAGAACAAATGTCCTCCATCTGTTTTCTCACCCAAAAAAATCCAAACCCCAATAAAACAGCTCTCCACCATTCGAACCCCCAAGCTAATCCTCTAACTCAGCCATCTCAATAGAACGGGGTAATAAATAATCTCCTACAAACGCATCCGCGTGCGAGTATAGTCCGATCTAAATTTTTTTAACGTATACCAACGGGACATCACCTACGAGCTATATAGAGTGAGAGCCGAGTGCATTACACCCGATTCATCTCATGACGCGCGATGAATAATTTACAGTTTCCAAGTCGCGTGCGCGCTGATATAGCCCCGGGTAAGAGCGAGACAGCTGGCAGGACTATTTCGATTGTATCTCGGGGCGCTTCTTCCTCGCGGCTGCGTGTCCAGGCGGTTTTTGCTCTCTTTTTAAAGACTATCTGCCTCGATGTTTCGTCCAGCGCTGTGGGAATATATATACACACACTTTCGTTCGTATATATACATCCGAGCTCGCTCGTTTCCCTCTGCAGGGGAGTTGCACGACCGAGCCAAGATTATATAGCGTACCTTTCAGTATTTACATTAAGTCGTTCGCTTATGGATCATTTCTACCTTTTCGCTTTCAGGCGCGTATGTACTTTCAGGCCGACGCTGCCGTGAAATTAAAGCGTGACGGCTGAAACTAGCCTCCCGACGGATTGATTCGCTATCATTACACAGAAAATTCGCATCATCTCCCACGATCTGCCAACTCCCACGGCGAGCTACACCCCGCAACTGTCCGTCCATTTTCCGGAAGCCAAGCGAACAAACCCTTTCCCCGAAAGCCGGCCCTCTCAACACTCCCATAAAAGAAAAAACCTAATCTCCCCACTGTAGGCCCATCCCGAATCAATTACAGCATCCCAGCCTCGGGTGGTCCAAATCACCATCGCGCCGACTTCCTCGTTCCTTCCTCCAACGTATACATACCTGCACACAGCCATAGGCACGTAAGTGAGTAGCCTTCTCGGCAGGCGCGTTATAGCGTGTGACGGCAGCTCTCTCTCTCTCTCTCCCTGACCGTTCGTTCGCTTCGCCGAGGAGAATGCGAGCCGCTCGCGGACAGATAAAATCATCGCTCGGCTGGCTGCTGCTATGCTGGGAGCTTGAGAGGAGCGCGCGAATTACTCGCTGACTGAGCCTGTATGAAGACGCTCACCGGCGGGGATTTTCACGTGGCTCGTGGCATTTTGAGAGAGCGGGGGAATTTTCGTTTCCGGGCGCGCAAGCGCCGCTCCGGATCCCCCGGCGATATGCTAATTTTTACCGTTAGCGGGAGAGGCGGCCGGATTCGTTGTGCGAGTGCTGCGTGGCTTTCGGCTGAGTTTTTTTCGGTTTACGTGATTCGCGGAATGTATATAGTGTTATCGTTCGGTTTGCCTTTGACATTTTCGTTCCGATTTTCCAGTACCCATCACCAAGCCATCCCTAAAATTTCACGTGCCTCAAAGCCCTTTCCCTCTCAATCCCAAACTCGTTTCCACCCACAACTCTCACTCACCCAAAATCTCGCACCACAAACCACGACTCCCCAGCGCTTTAATAAAACCTCGACCCCCCCCCCTCCTCCCCCAAACCCATCACAAATCCCAAAACGCACATACAGGCAAACGCCAAATCCCGCTTGCTATTATAAAAGGAAAAAGTTGCGCGCGTGAGGTAGCACATGACGCGCTGTGAAGTCATGTGCGCGCTTCTATATGGCTCGCTGCAGCAGCCGCAGCTTCCTCGCTGGAATAGCCGTAAACGCGCTGAGCGAGCTCTCCTCGGCGGCGTAACGAGCGGCTCCGAAAAACAATAAACAGAGATCGCGGATATACAGTGCTGGGGCGACGGGAGAGGGGGGAAAGTGCGAGGCGAGCTAAGGGAAGTTATGCGCTGTGGGAACTCTTTTATGGATTTTAAGGCGATGGGTGGGAGAGGCTATTGTTGGATTTTAATTGCGGGTAGGTTTAGTGGAGGTGGCGGTGACGGATCGATGGGGATTTAGACACTTTTGTCGGTTGAGTTGTTGTTTTGTGAATAATTGTTGATTAGCTCGCGTACTGGGTAATGTTTTTAATGATTGTTCATTATTGTATTTTATTACTGGCGGGCAGTATTTGCAAAAAAGAGGGATTGATCGGCGCTTAGAAAGTTACTCGCGTGTATAAGAATGCGCGTGAGCAGGAGAAAAAATTGCTTTTGAGAGAAAGAATGAGGCTCAGGAAGTTACGGATCATTGCGCCTGACTGTTATGAATGTCATGCTATTAAGTGTACAATGCACCGAACTTGTATTTACTGTTCGCCGAGGATCGTTCACCGACACGTCAAGCGCACTGTTCCATGTATTCCTAATCAGCTTATTTGTAAGAAAATCTTTCTTATCTTCGCTGCCTTCCAGAATCGCCGCCAAATCACATCTGTAAAAATCTTTCCTTTTCTCCATAAAATAATCCCACCATAAACTCCCATAAACAAAACCCACTCAAAAACACAGCCCGCACAGCAATCCCTTAATGTTCACCTAAACCCCAGCGCGCACACAACAATCCAAAGTCACTGAACCCTTCGAACCTGCCCTCAGGCTGGACCAATCCGTATAATCGCCCGTCGACTTCAGCTTCGAGTGTCAAAGGTAGTGAGCTGCTCTTGGCCGGCCGCTCGGGCACCGTTGCCTTTTTCCTTCCGCGCGGAGGAAGTGGAGCGACAAAACGGGCTTTGTTACGGGCGATTTACGCGCGAGGAACGGATTGTCCGATTGATCGCTGCGGCTGAGAGAGCGGATGTTTATGCCGCGGACCTGACGCTCTGCGCTTGGATGAGACGCTGCTTTGCTAGACTAACGTTTCGTGGTGTGTCGAGGAAGCTGATTGTCGATTGGGTTAGTTTTATCGTTTGTGTGTTATGGAGAAAAATTGAAGTTTGTTGGTGAGAGTGAGTTGACTTGGTTTTTCGAGTGTTCCTGTTTCGTTATATGCGTAATTTACCTTTTTCATTGCTGGAGCTTTCTGAAGGAATTATTAAAAAATCTCTTTCGCGTCGAGCCGAAAAAAGCATGAATGAAATTTTTTCACCTCGCGGCCTCTCGAACTAAGCGTAATTGGGAGAAAACGAGAGTAGCAAATTGATTCCCGCACCGAAAGCAAAAACGCACGCAGCCAGCTTCACCGCACAATTAATTTCTGTGAAATCGACCTCGATACCAAAAAGGAATCCGGCCCGCTGATTTTCTTTTCACTTTTCTGTAAAGCCGCGTGCGAAAAAAGCCACGCTCGCAACAAAGAATCGCTATTGCGACGGAAGATCGACAATAGCCAATAAGACAAGCGTGTTCCCATGGTTCGGTGGACGCGCCGGAAAGTCCTTGGGTTATTCAAAGGGTTAATCGTCGCAATTCGTGCAGCTGACACTGCGAGGCAGCGAGCGACTTTGACCCATTTACGCCGGCGTAACTGGACTTTAATCGCAGCCGAGAAATTCTAATTGGGCTGATCCATTCAAATGGCTGCTCGCTCGAGAAGTTTGCAGGTATTCGCTCGATTATTCAGCGGGGAAACTAATAAATTGCGAATTAAGTGGATGTTCGGGGAACACTGGGATCGCTCGAAGTTTAACGAGTGGGAAAAGGTAAGATAGCGCGCCATGTTTCTTGTAAACAATTCTAATAAACGTAAACTGCGCTTAAACCGGCGACATCTCCGGCAAACGCTTGTTAATAAACTACATCACCTTAACTCGCGCCAAAGCTACTTATTAAATAACCAGCCGACCTGCGCGCGCTCGGACATTCAATGTAACAACTTACAGAATTACGCTAACTTACAGTGTCGAGGAACGCATAAACCAGCCGCGAAACAGCAAACCAGACACCTTCCACAGCTATATCCCATTATCCCATCGCAGAGCCGTCGTACAATCAATTCTCGAAACAATTTGAGAAAAGCACACCGGCCGCTAATTTCATTAACCGCCGAACCGAGCGCGCAAGTATAACTTTTCGCGCGATAAAACCGCCCGGCGATCGCACTAAATTTCGAGCTTTACAAGCGCGTAGATTAGAACCCGAGCGGCAGTTCGCGCTTATCTAAGCGGTTATAGCCGGCTCTCGTGTCTCTAGCTCCACGCGCGGAATTTCGCGGCCGATTAAAAGAGCTGCGCTCGCGCGCGCCTGGGAATAATTAACCAAGCGGTCAAAATTTACCGGTTTAATGGCGCTGTGAGAGCCGACGGGGGATTGTTGAATTTGCTCGGCCGTTAGGGTTTTTGACATCGGGATGTGGTTGGTATCGGAGCGAGACGGTTTTGTAGTCGGCGCTGGCGTGATTTTTGTGGTTTGTTTGTTCGTTATCGGTGCGGATTGGCGGGAATGAAGGTTTGTTATTTAGATGAAGGGGTGGTTGATGGAATAATGATGTTGGCTGGGCGCGGGCGTTGCTTTTCAATGGATTTTTGTGATAGTGTTTTTCGCCGTCTCGGCGGGTTTGATGGACCTATTGAAATGATGCAGATTGAGCTTTGAATATTTGATAAAGTCCAGCTTTGTCTTGGGTGGATTGAAATTTCTTTTTCATTCAAATTCAATTATCTTTTTGAAAGGAGTTTTTTGGTTAGCAATGCGATTCATCGGTTGAAGTAATTTGAGATAAATGAAAAAATATAGATTTTTATTGAATTGAAAAATTTAGGGTTCTCATTGTTATATAAATGTGGTATTAGAATTATCATTTCTTCGTGTAAAATTCATTTATGTTAATGATATTCTGTGAAAAAATTCTTATCTTACTATATAATATCGTATTTTATTTAGTTAGTTATGATTATTTCAGTTGGAACTGTACTTTAAAAGAAACAGATTTTTTATACAAATATCGTAAATCTGTAAAAAATTATAAGATATTTCCAAAACAAAATAAAATGATAAAAATAATTATTTTCTTTTATCACAAATAAGCAATATTAAAGTATTCCAACTTTATAAATATGCACAAATGCACATCCACACGAACATCACCTAAAAATAATATATTTATACTAAAAATTCTAAACAAGTTTCTAAGATGTTTTCCAAAAACTTTTTCTTCAACATCACAAACCGTCTTCCTTACTAAGCAAAATCAAGCTATTCTCTCCAACCCAAACGCGCTCTTCCATTTTTCAAACTAAATTAAACGCTCAACCACATTCAATCGGACAGCTCGCTCTCAAAGTTCATTCACTCTCATCAGGAAACAACCCGCCCGTTCAAAGTTCCTTCACCGCAGGATGCAATCTTAATAAAATCCCCATAAATCCTCCCGCAGCCCTTCCTACCTCTCAAATTAAAAAGCCACCGACGAAATTCGCACACTTTTTCAGCCGGCGCTCATTAAAAAAAAAAAAGAACTCAAATAAGCAGCGTGAGATTTTTTCCCTATCTCACGACTCGCACTAGCTATATACTACTTATATAGCACCTCGGTGTATCCAGGCGCGCGACTAACCCACTTGGCAATATAAATAAGCGAGCTAGAGCTGATAATAATTGGCGCCGATGCTTGCGCGGCTGGCTTTCGTTCAGGCGTGGCCGTATAGCTGGAGGCTTGGGGATAGCTGTATATGTGGACCAGGCGAGATCGCGCGAAAATCGAGTGTCTGCTGGGTATATGGATGTGTATATGTGGGTTTGAAGGAGATAGGTTCGCGGAACGAGTTGCTGTTATCGCTGGGATTGTGCTGTTGGGGCTACTGGTTTATTGCGGCGAGCTTGTTCCGCGGTACTGTTTTTAAGGTTATTGAGTCGGTGAGGAATGGGGTTGTTAGTTTCTAAATGATCTTGGATGTATCTGTTAAAGAATAGATCTGTGGTTTGATTTTTTTTTAATTTTTATGAATGCGTTGATTTGAATAGTTAGTTTGAGTACTCGGCGAATACCTTTTTGGAAGTAATACTGAACTGTCTCATAGGGCCACACTTTTAGAATAATTACCATACTTTTTAATGTTGTTAAGAATTGTACTCCGTGTAAAATTGTCTTTTTGTCTAATAATATCCACATTTCTAATTTTATAAATATTTAAAATAGCAAAAAAAAAAACAATAGCCTGCACTAATACTGCTCTATTAACGACCTCCCATCACTTACAAACCTAAACTAAAACAATCCAAAAAAACCAAAGTAACCCAAACCATCCAACCCGCCCTCAAAGCCATCCCTCGCTCGTCAACCACCACACACCCCTTTAAAAAAATCCCACGTCAATCCCGACTCTCTCCACCCCGAAAACTACAACCCACCCCCATCCTCGTCCCAATCAAGCTCGAACCTCCCTCCCCAGGCCTCCCACAATCAAACGTCCGCGTGTCGTGCAACCATTTGATTTAGCGCCTCGGCGCTCGTTAAACCCGCTCGTTGCGCACGCTCACGGATCACCTTCATTGTCCCCCCCCCCCTTCGCCTATATACCTCGCAAATCTTCTCGCACGGTCGCACTCTGTGACTTTTAGCTCCGACTCTACTCTTTCTCTCTGGCGGAAGAGTATAGAGTCGCCGGCGCGAGGAGCGAGCTATGCACTTGCGCTAAAGGAGAGAAAGAGAGAGAGAGGAAGAAGTTTAACGGGCGAATCGTGCGGGCTAGAACGGATAACGGCTCGCGTGCATGCGGAAAGCTGGGATGCGCGCGATGAGTCTTTTTTTCTCGCTCTCTCGGCCGCAAGAGAGAAGCGGTTACGCTGTTTTCTGGACCGCGAGCCGTCGGGATGCGCCGGTTTTATATATGCTCGCCGGGCAGAAAGGGAGAGACGTTTAATGCGCGCGCTTTATTGGGGCTTTATGTAGAGGCGCCAGGGGTAAAAGTGAGTTTATTTTCCGTGCTGCCTGAATTTTCCCGCTCTCGTCGATCAACCGGCGTGTCGAATCCCTGTCACGTCCGGCCTCTCGAGTCCAGATGCTTGACGAGCTTCTGAATTATTAAGTCGCGCCGTCGCTCCTCTTATTTTTCAAGATCGCGAGAGGCTGCACACTCAGTGGATTTGTCCACGGTGATCGAGCACTCGATACGTGGGTAGTATTATGGAGGACCGCGGACAAAGGGTTTATAGGGCCTGTAGAGCGGTAATTAAATATTTATTCATCTGCGCTGTGCGTGCAGGCGCTCATGTCGAAGGATGTGTGTGTGTGTGTGTGTGTATGTATACGGGTCGGGTGTTACAGCGCGCCCCTCTTCATGTTACAGTGAACAAGGAGCCTCGTAATAATGATGATAGTGCGGGTGTAGTACGCAATTTTCATTGTTCGAGAGAAGCGACGGGATGGGGGTTTTAATTAATAATTTTGATTCGAGGAGCGGATGCATGGGTTGGTTTCTTTGTACTTTGATTTCGGATCGGTCGAATTGGGAATGGTGAATATTTAGCGTTGATATTTGTTGCAGGCTGTGGGAATTTGATGGACGGATTGCCTGGCATAATAACTAACGAGTTGTGCGTTAGCTTTGCGGAAACAAGTGCGTCTGTCGTTAATGATTTATCTCTTATTTTGCACATTAATGTCTGTATTTAATATATAAACGTATATTATGCACGCTCGAATTTCTCTTTTATATAAAAAAAGTAATAATAATTATTATGGTAAAACTATATACGAATCCATTCACGCGTCTTTAATTAATATTCCCACCTCCACACGCATTTGCCAGCTGCACGAAAAAGCCAGCATATATAAGTACACAGCCAGTCGTAAAACTCCGGGACACTAAAATACCTCTTCGAAAATAAGTCAAACACCTTCCCGCAAAAAACAACAATCCCAACCCTCCCAACAAAAAAATTAATTGCATCGACCCAGCTGTCCATAAACCCACCGCCCGCAACTGAAAACCATAATCACGAATCATTCATTAATAAATAACTCTAACTACAAAAAAAAATCACAGATGCATATAGATCAAAACACACGCAATAATCGACGAAACGCGCGCAATTTACGCTCATATACTTTCTTGGCGCGAATAGCACCCAGAGAGAAAGAGCAAAAAGGGGCGCAAGTTATATATACATAGGACGGGAGCGCGCGATTAAAGTCGCATTATGCGCGCGAGCGTTAGTGCAGCGTCGAAAGGGTGGCGCGAGTTTTAAAAGTAAAAGAGCGCCTTTGCTTTTTTGCCGAAATCAACGAGGCTGGCGCGCGCGAGCCGAGAAAGTAAACTACTTCCTGCTGCGGCGGAGCGGCCGGCTTGATTGTGTTGTCCTGATAATGAGGCACGTCCCAGGTTTCTGAAAGGGAGGCTTTTTGCGCCCGAGCGCGCGAAATAGCCGCTGTTATCTCGGTTTTGAAAAGTTTTGATGGCCGCTTTCTTTCCTCGTTATGGTAGGGACGCGCGGTTTGTTAACAAGCCGAATTGTCGTTTACGTCAATATTCTTGGATAAGCGATAAAGTAGGCGATAATAAAATCGACCGGCCGATAATCGCTAAACAAGCTCCCGAAAACGATCTCCTTCCAAATCGCCCAAATTAAAAAAAAAAGACTCACCTTGTGCGCAGCACAGCAGGACGACCCCCAGCAGCAGGTAGCGTTGCATCTTGCCGATCTCTTCTCCAATCCCCAACAAAAAGCAAAAACCGTAACAAACCCACCCTCTCTCCTCTCGAAAAAACGAAAAAAAAATTCCTCTCCCGCGCGTAAATTCAAACAGCAGCAGCGGTACAGTAGCGAACGACGTCCAGTCTCGACTTTGAATCAGCGTACAGAGAGAAAAGAGAGAGAGAGAGAGAGAGAGAGAGAGAGAGGAAGAGAGGCGGAAGCAGGCGATTGTGCTTACGGGCTGCTCTCGGCTGCTGATCCGCGAGAGAGCCAGTCGGATCGTCGACTGAGCTTACTCTCGGTGCGCGCGCGCGCGAGCCCGAGGAGAGAGAGAGAGAGAGAGAGAGAGTGCCGCCTCTCGCGCGCGCGAGCCGCCCGCGGAAGGGAGGATATGAAAAGAGAAAAGAGCGCGCGCGACACACGCGCGCACTGCAGCGACGAGAGCTTGTGTGTATGTATATATATATAGTAAGAGAGAGGCGAGGAAGCGCGAGAGTTCGCTCTCTCTCTCTCACGAAGTGCGTGTCTCTCTTGCGACCTCTTTCGTCCTTCGAGGCCCACGAGCGACTGAGACCGGGAGTCAAGCGGCGCGCCGGCTATGAGGCCTCCCCTACCTCGACTTTCTATGGGCCGTGCTCTCATTTCCACTCCTGCCTGGCGCGCTCTCCGCGCCGCCGATATGGGCTCTCTCTAGCCGCCTTCGCTACTCTCTCGCACGCTCGGTACACATGCTCTGTGTGTGTGTGTGTGTGTGGATGGACATATGGGATAAGCATGTGTGCATAAGAGACAGAGAGAGGGCTTTGACAAAGTGCGCAATTGGAGAAAGGACGGATTGATGCGGCGGAGGCAAGAGCGGGCTTTTCAGCCGAGATTGGCTGAGGTATCGGCCTTTTCAGCTGGGGACGAGAGAGAACGTCTGGGCATTGTTTGCTGCTTGTCGGCTGGTAGGCTGGGAGGAGAGCTCTGCTACTGGAAAAAGTTTTCAGAGATCCTCGAGTGCGATCGGCTCGATGTGACAGTTGAAAGAGTTTTAAAATTGATTTATTTGGGACGGGCTGAGCTTGAATATATTGATTGACTGAGCTACTGTTCTCATATTGGACTGAGAATTGTATTTTGCTTTATTTGAAGAACAATCAAAAATTTACAACAATTTTATCATTTTAATCATTATGTCATAAACCTTTAAATTTAAGTTTATCGTTTTATTGCATAAATTATTGCAACTGACTAAACCAATAACACACTTAAAAAATCCCCCTTAAAACCTCAACCAAAATTAACCGCCCAAGCATTTATTCCTCTTCACGCGCGTACTCGCGCGCTGCGCTACATACCAGCCGCCTATTTTTACAATCCCCACGCGTCCAAGAAAAACTCCATCTCTCCTCCAAACTCGGAAACTACATCCAGCCTCTCCGATCGGCAAGCTAACCGATCACCCATCGCTAGAAAACGCAGCTGCGGCGAAAAAACAGTCCCTGGCAGCATCAATTCCCCAGGCGACCGCGCCTATTCTCGTACCCCCCGCGAACAAATAGGAAAGCAGAGAAGCGCGCGCCAAGAAAGCCGACAACGGCCGGCTGGGCAAAAAAAAAAGGCGGATATAATGCAGAGAGCGATGAAGCCGGGATAGAGACTATTATTACGACAACTATCGGAGCGATTAGCGCTCTCGGCGCTAGCCTCCTTCGGCTATCTAGGCCAAGACACCCGCCGCTCTCGTCCTTCCTCGCTTTTCACGCAAGCGTGTTTTATTCGCGAGATCGCTGCTTTTCCTGTCGGTGTAAGATCGCTTGGTACAGATCGGATGTGTAGGTATTGCGGCTTGGATTGTCGTATAGGTGGTTTCGTGCGCGCGAGCTGCGGGCAGCGTTCTATATTCTTGTGGGAGGAGGAGGAAAGAGAAAGGGATATGTGCGCGCGCTAGATGATGAGACTCGGATGGACGTGAGTGTGTGGGTTTGATGATTTGGGACGGTAAGTGAATTTCTGGTGCTGTGAGGAGGTGAAGCGTGCGGTTGGTAACGAGATCGATAGGGCGATGGGAGGAGCAGGTGCGTTTGTTTACTTTGGCTTGAAAGGCTGTTTTGTTGGATGATTTTCAAGAGAAGAGGGATCTAATAAGGAGGGAATATGACTTTTGGGTCACAGATCTTGATGAGAATTTGGGATATGTTATTAGGTATAAAAAAATGATCAAAGTCGCAGTCGTACAGTCTAATGATTCAAAAAAGAAATGCTCCTAATATAACTAAAATCAATGTAGGGAAAACAAGCTTCAACTCCGCAACAAAAGTACACCAAAAATTATCTAAATTTTAACTTGCAGAATTTTATAATTAATCAGTACATTTTGCTGCTTAATTTTAAAAAAGCTAATATTTGGTCCTAAAATTTTTAATTCTTAATTCTGTAAAAGGCAAATTGGAGCTTGACTTCTCCATTTTCATTTTAGTTATTGAAAATCTATTGTGCCCATTTCTTCACTGAATTATTCACATTTCAAGTAGAAGCTCTTATGACTCTTGCTTTGCTCAATTTTTTGGTACCTATTAAAATATATCACAAAGTTTTATCAAGATCTCTAATCCGAAAGCCATGCACTCTTCCGGTAAGTAAAATTATTATCCGCGCAATAAAAAAGGCCATTTATAATCTGTTATAAATGAATAAGCTTAATCGACTTTAATAGATTTCCGTAGTTCAATAAATAAGTGACACCACTAATAAATATATCTCCAGAGTTACGTTTAATATTAATTTCGTAAATAGACAATAAACCTTTAGTTTGCTGAAATTTTAAGACCTTTATGTCTGCCTTATTTATAAAATATAATTATTGAGAATAATTATTCCATTATTTAAGCAAACAATGATAAATAAATAAAAAATTTTTTATGAAAATCCATAAAAAACTCAACGCCATTCTCCCTCTGCCATTCCTGCAAAAGAAATAACTTTTCATATTTTACGAGATAACGCGACCTTTACAAAATAGATCATAAGTCCCATACACTGAAATCACCTTAAAGATCGTAAACTCCGATTCGATATCCTGAAACTTAATCGCAGCAGCATCGCATCAACCAGGGATCCGCAAAAAAAACAGTCATTCTTTACCTTTCTCGCGGATAAACTCCAGTTTACGAGCAAAAGCAGCCTAGCTCCCCGGCAAAAAGGTCATAGAACAAACTGCTTATGGCAGCTGATAATACGTTATTTGCTCGCGCGCCGTGATATAGAGAGCTTACGGCTGCCGAGAAATACCCGTTTTCTATGAGATTAATTAAAGGCTCCGGCCGAGCGCGCGGCCGATCTTTCGGTAAACAAGGACTGCTTTTTGCCAATATCGCCGCGCTCGAGCCTGTGTACACGTGTATAAGACGGGCGCTCTCGTTAATAACGATTTGTGAGAGAAATTTTAATTAAATGCTCCGTTTGAGCTACATTCCGCGCTCGCTGCTTTATTCGTCTTCGCGTCTTGCTGGCCGCAAAAACTCGCCGCTAAGTATGACATTGCCGATCGTTGTCAAAAATTTATTTGTGAAAGCGCGGCTTAGAAATCATCGCGCGCGGGCAATAAGACAGAAGGAGAAAAAAAGGCGGTAATGCGCGCCTTTTGTGCGCATTGTAGTGGATCGATTAGATTTCGAGGTATAGGGGACTGTGGGGATCGGCTCGCGGAGCCGGTCTTTTTAATTAACGATCGGCGTGGATTTTCGCATTTTTATCATCGCGAACGAGTATTTATAATGACGAATGTGCCGCGCATATTGTATTTAGATCTTTGCGACAATAAAATGCCGAGCGCTGTTTGCTTTATTGGCTTTCGCTTAACTGTGAATTAGCAGCTGATCGGAGGTACTCGATTCATTAGAGTATCTTTGTTCCAGTGGGAATCTGGTAGCAACTGCGGCATTCGTTTATTTGGAGTGAAATGAGCGGCGAATAACTTAATTATAGAAATATGATTAATCAAAATTGGTAGATGGTTTGTAACGAGCATAGGAAATTAGTCGATGCGTTACAGTAAACAGTATTTCCGAATATTGTAAATTCGTAACGATATTTTATCAACAGTCGAATCAACCTTTCAAATAAATAAAACTGAAAAGAATCCCATACAAAACGCACTCTATCCAAAAATCGCTCAGTCAAAATTCACCGTCTAAATAAAGCCCGTCCACGGGCCCCAGGACACGACCTTGCCGAAGAACTGGCCAACGGCTCTGGTATGCGCAAGATGACGGGCGTCGTCTGCCTTAAGTGTAGCACAAAGCGGCCCGCTCGTTATTCAATGTACGTGATATGCGCGATCGCGTGTGGACGTATACAGATGCACACGTATACATATATAGGCTATGTGCGAGAGGAGCACGGGATGCATCGTCAATGGGATCGAGCTTTAAATGGACGATTACACGCCGCCGCCAACGGTTCCTCCTTTTTTTTTCTTCTGCTCTCAGGCGGCGATCGGCCCGCTGGAAAAATCCGCTGACGACTGTATTACGAGGCTGGAGATGCGGCTGCTCTTCGGGCCGGTATTTGGAGCGGAATTGATGGAGCGATCGGGTTGGACGATCGGTTTTAGCTTACGCGATCTTCGGTGTTATACAGTGAAAGTTGTGTCGTATTTTTTAAAGACGAATGCTAATTAAGGAATCGACGCTTAAAAAGTAATGAGATTACATAAAAGTCATTTATAATCGCACGAGGCAATCGGCGATTTCCTTACAAGCCACAAACCATCTCAATCAACCGCATACCAGAGCCGCCAAAAAAAGAGCTACTCCGCAAAGAAGCAGCGCTCCGCTACAAAAATCGCGCTCGCGCTCAAAACCGGCAATCAAGCCCGAAAAATACCCCGCGTTCCGTTAAGCCTCTCGACATCCAACGAACCGCGCGCATGCGCGGAAAAACGCTCGCGGCGGCTCTCCGCTCAAAAAGAGAACGCTCTTCTCCTTCCCGAGCCGAGTCAAACAAGCAAAAAAAAAAAATAAAAAACAAAAAAAAAAGCGCACGCATACACATCTTCCCGCAGGCGCGGGGAAAATCTCCTTTCTCCTTTCTAAGCGCTCGAAAAATGCTTAGAAAGTGCGCTCTGCGTTCGCCGAGCGGCTTGTAACGTATACACACGTACACGTATATATACACAGTGACGACCTGCAATCGGATGCAGGTGCCTGCATTGGGTCGCCCCCGATTGGAACCCCTTTCGCCTCGATGATCATCTGTTGCCGAGCGCGCGCGCGCGCGCGTCAAGGCCCCTCCTCGACGCGCGGGAGCTCGCCATTAACCCACTTGAGCCGCGCGTGAGCTCGTTATATGCCTCGTGCCATTTGCATGAAATCCCCGCGAGCCAGCGCCGGAAGAGACGGGGAGAGAGTGACTGAGAGACCGGTTGAATTTATTGTTTTTGTCCTGGAATCGGACGGAGGATCGGTAAGAGGTGGGGGGGCAAATGTTGCGCCGAGGGAGGGATTTTTTTTTGGTTGAGGAGATGCGGGTGCTGGTGTGGTGTCGGCTGCGGGTTATTCTTTGGTTTTGGGGGATTTTTGAGAGAGCTTGTTTATGTAATGGAGGAGTTCGTTAAACTTTGGAGGTGAATAGACTGCCGTCCGGCTGATGATTTCATCGGGCGCCTGGATTTTGGGAGAGTTATCTTATGCGCATACCAAGTAGGCGAATTTTTTTTCACACTGATCTATATGAATAATTTGGGTGTATAAATAGATTCTTATGAATACGCATATGAAAGTCTTTATTACGTCTTCCAGCTGCTTATTTGCACTTTTTCGGAATTCAAATTGCTTTTTTGAAAATTATGGTTTCAACGGTGATTTAACGGCCCGTAATATTTTTTATTACATAATCAACTCAAAACTTCTTATAACATACTATAGATTAATATACTTAATAATAAAACACCTCAACGCAATCATCATTCGCCACATGAAACTAAAATCCCCCGTCCCTCCGATCCAATTCCATCGGGCAGCTTTCGCAAATCTTCCAAATCATAGAAATCAGCATCTCCACAACTCTCCGCTTCCATAAACGACTCGTAATAACAAACCGCCGGCCCCTAACTAGCTCCCGGCGCATCCAGCATTCAGCTCAGCGCGCGCAAACACCCAATTTAAAGGAAAATGATAGCCCTCCTCTCTCTTTGGAATAATTAGCGACGTCTCGTTATCGGTATGGTAAGCAAGCCCGAGAGCTCGGGGAAAAGTGGAGCAGAGAGCCGCGCGAGTCCGTTTGAAATTTAAGTATACGGCCCCGGCCAAGGAAAAAGTTCACAATTCAACTAATGAAGAATGGCAAAGAGTACAGGAGCGAGAGAGGAGAGGCGAAAGCTATAGCGCCGAGGCTCGTGCTCGTCGTGTGCGCGAGTTTTGCATGAATCTAATTAAGCTTATGCAAATCGAGAGAGCCGAGCACGAGGCATGAGCCGGCTCTCGAAAATTAGAGCACGCGCGAGCGAGTATAGGGAAATGCTCGGTCCATTATGCACGTACATTGTGAAACTTGGCTGTGGATGTGTATCGGGGGTTATGGGCTGCGCTTCCGTGCTTGTATATCTATGAGCTGGTCTAAATTGTGGACGATGGAGGGTTAATGCGATGGTGACGGTCGAGCGCCGCTTTTGGCTTTTCAAGGATGGTTTGGTATGGATCGGTGATGCGGATGATTGGCTTGAAAGGTGTGAATGGGGTCTTGTAATTTTAAAGGGATGGCGTTAATCGATTTTTGGGTATAAATGCTGTAAAATTATAGATGAATCTATTGTTCGTGGTTGATTTTATATATTAAAATAAGCGGGCTTTAACAAATCAAAATGTTAATTTTGGTTTAAAAGAACGGAGCGTATATAAATAAAAATTCCACTTAAATTACATACAACTTCTTTCAATCCCAACAAAAATACATTGAATATCATTTTGATAAATAATTATCACGATCCAGTACGCTTTTGATAAACAGCCCATCAC
Source organism: Eupelmus azureus (assembly GCA_030522685.1). Classification (NCBI taxonomy): domain Eukaryota; kingdom Metazoa; phylum Arthropoda; class Insecta; order Hymenoptera; family Eupelmidae; genus Eupelmus; species Eupelmus azureus. The sequence continues at coordinate 4,714 of JAPYZA010001039.1, read as the reverse complement.
TAGCCTAAAAATAACACAATACAATAATCCTCAACAATAACATTCTCCCAAAAGCTAAACCTACCTCTCAAAACAATAAAGAAACAAGCTCGCCAATATTAAACGAGGCACATTCACGCGCGAAAAAACAATGAGCAACGATCTCTCGCCTCTCCCTCGCGCAGCATCAGCGATACACACAGTATACAAGTCGCGCGATTTATGGAGCAGAAAAGCAGGCGCGCAGCTCAGAGAGCCGCTGAAAGCGTACATGTATATATACACTCGATCCCGACGCGCGTTATATGCGCATATTCGTGTCCAAGCGCGCATAACGACGATTTGAACGGCGTTTAAGAGATTGCCTCGGCCATTCATAATTTCGCGCGCATGGCTAATGTGAAATTTAATGAAAGTTCAATTTTTCGACTACCAGGAAATTTATCTCTTTTTAGCGCTTCGCGCGTAGGTATGAGCTTTCGAGCGCGTATAACTGCGCGAGCAGCGGGTAAATATAGTTTAACCGCCAGAGTTAATTGAAATTTCGAAAAGCGTTTTATCATCGCTCGAGCATGCGAGGGAGAGAGAAACGAGGCTCACGGCGTTTATTAAAGCTTATCTTAATAGACGCGCGGGCGCAGTAAAAGCTGGCCACGCGCAATCACATGTTGATGAAATAGAAATGAGAATCGGCAAAGTGAAAATTGCCGGGTTACGTACTACTTTCCAAGCAAAACTTATACAGCGCGTGCAGTCTAGCTCGGATGTAGATGTTCCAGAAAAGGATATCCCGCTGACGCAGCTGTGAATTTTGCAAAATTGCCGATTTCCACTCCACTTTGCCGATTTTTCATCGCGGCCTTCTGGGAATTTAACGCGGATTTGTTGGTGAAATCTGTGGTAAAGTGGTAACGCAGTTTCCCTGCGTAAACGTAGTTTCTAATTTCGTTTGGAGATGTTTTGACATTTGAAAAGGAAATTAGTAAATGCTTAAGCTTTTGTGATTTTTAACTGCACGTGATACATTTTTATAGAGCATCTCGAGTTTGGAGAACGCACTGAATGCGTAAATTGAACTTAATTGCAGGATGACATTTCAAAAATAGGTATCTTGGTATATATCTACGAACGGGTTATCATTTGAGTAAGGATTATACTTATGTTATAAGCGGAACTAATTGGTTAATCCGTTAATATAGCTTTTTTACGTCAATTAATTGATATAATTGCTATCAAGACGATATCTAATTTAAAAAATAATAGTTATAAAATAATAATTATTTATATACTTTTAAAGACAGAAATTTGTTCTTTTCAATGAAAATGAATAGCTCCGTAAATGACAAAGTACACTCTATAAACTCAAAATCTGGAAGTAAAAAGTTTAATAAAGCATACAGAACAGTTTAAATTTACATTTATAAATTTCACTTACTTTCATAACGACGATTCTATTAATATCCTGCACTCGACCTATTTCCGTACACTTTTAATCAAGCTGCAAAAGTCTAAGTCCGACACGTAGATTCGCTTTTTCAGATCATTCGAAAGTCAAATCCTTATTTTTCTTATCACTGCAGCTCGTGTAACGTTTATGAAAATCAAGATACAGCCGCTTTCACGATGTCTTACATCTCGTTAAAGCTCGCGCTCTATATTTTAATTCCTTTTTTACATCGCCCATCGCACCATAAATTTCTAAAGATACCGATCTACACCTCGGCGGCGTTTAATTTCAGTGACATAACTGAAACTCCTCCAGATCTCGGCGCTTAGCGAAAAGTCAAACCTCAAATATAACGCAGTAGGTCATTTTTTGCTAATCAAAAGGAATCTCGCGATCGGTAAAAACCAAATCAGACTCCATCAAACTTAACCACAATATTCCTTTCACGATACAACCAAAACAGTAGCTCCAATACGCTAAACCCAAAAAAATCTCGAGCTCCAAAAATTCGCAATACTTATAACACTCACAACACACTCGCAACCTCGCTCTGTCCCCTTAACGAGCCCCTAATTAAAATTCAACAATCCTCGCGATCACACCTCACCCCTTAAGCCTTCTCCCAGCGTAAAAGCAACTATACACAGCCTCGCGGAAGTCGCGTGGCGCTTTTCTCTCGCCTGCTTAGCGATTATCGAATCGAGCTTACGCTTTGCGCGTTTATTCGCGGATTATTTTTTCCTCCTCATCGGCTCAACGACCCCGCGCGATACTATCTCCCTCTCGCGCGGCAGAGTACCTCGATATCATTACGAAAGCGCGCCGGCAGCAGCGCTAGTATATATATATACAGGTACGCGTATAGATAGCCACCGCCGCGTGCTCGAGACTCTGGATATAGGAACCGAGAGGAGGGATTAAGGGACGAGAATTATCACTCCTTTTGTGCAGCTGTGTGCCTGCGAGAGGCTGCCTCGTAAATACGGCAGGCAGAGCCCTTTCTAAGCGCGATTTATGGCGGAGAGGAGTTTTTTTTTTTTTAAGGTGGATAATTTTTAGCGCCGGGGTGGATATAGAGTCGTTGGATTACGCGGGTATGTGAGTCAAGGAACCGGCTGAGAGAGTCGAGGAGTGAGAAATTGCCGACAATTAGTTTTCTTTGTGGTGAGGTACAGCGCGGGGGAGGTGGATTTTATTGATATGAGGGACGGAGGCTATTGATGGGTTATCGGTGCGTTAATGATCGCGAGCGGTGAGGTGCTTTTCGTCAAGTGGTTAAGGAGGATGGAGAGAGGGATGAGAAATGCGCTGGATATTTACCGGGTATATCGTTGATGAAATTCATGGATTTCGTTGCAGGTTATGAGATTTTTGATGATGGATCGTTTTCTGAGATTATCTTTGACATCGTATTCTCTGTTTTAAATACTGAAAATAGGCGAATAGAGTGTAAAATTACACTTTAGGTAACGAAAAACAAAAATACCTAAACAAAGACCTTTGTCTACCTATTCCAGCGAAGATATAAGACAAATCTCAATACATTTCAGCATAATCAGACCCGACGCAGCTACCTATGACTTATAAGCACGTCCACACACACACACACACACACATCCAGATAGCCAATGTAAAATGATGCGCATACATCATCGAAATTAACGGCTAACAAGCCTACAGCCTTCTTCTCATTCCCGAGCGAGAAAGAGCGGGGCAACCTCGTTCAAAGAGAAATTCAATTCGAACGAGTGGCTCAGCTGAGAGAAAAATTTTTTTTTTTAAGACGGCTAGTATGTACGGGCCTGGGTATGTATATGTACGTGGCACCGTTTCAGCGGCGCATTCACGCGATTCTCTAAGCCGTTTATTTATCAAGCGCCGTTTACTTGGGATATTGGCACGGATGCTCTGGAAGCCGCGAGTGCGCGCGATTCTTTGGACTTTGAATGAGGTGAGGCATGGGTAATTGTATTAAAAAAATTTCAATGAAGTATTTTTTTACTGGTTTTGACGTTCAACGCGATTATGGATAATCCCAGTAATTCTGGCTATTAATTTTTGCTCAAATTCCAGCATCCAGTGCAATCATACAACAGATCTCACATTTCTAATCTAACAATTAAAATTATTCCTTCGCCGCTAATCCAAAATCAGCGATCCAGCTCGCGAAGCCGCAATCCACTTAATAGATTCCTCGAAGCGCTGTATACCTACGCGGCGCTTTAACAAAACAGCGATTTAGAAACGAGCCGCAGCTGGCGTATTAAAAGATGATAGCTTCCGAGAGACAACTTCGTGTAAGCTCTCTTCGCTACACTCGCGGATCCACTTAAAACCGCGAGTGCAGCGCATACACTCAGTATAAACGAGGGCCCTAGTAGTGCGTTTATGGGCACGATGCCGCATGGTATATATGGATGTGTTCGTTTAATGCAACGCTAGCAGTTTTAGAGGAGTGCGTATATGTATAGGCCTCGAAAATGTTTGTTACGTGGGTGAGAGTAGGTGATTTTGTTTAAAGGGCTCGGTGAGGGGTTCAAGGTCTTTGGATAATTTTATCATTATCAAATCCTTGGTCAAATTGTTTTTATAAGTAAATATAAGAATGAGTAAAGAATATTTTTATGTGGAAAACAGAGAAGGACATTAAAAGTCTTCTCTAGTTTTAATTTTTCATAGAAAAATTTAACCTACAAAAAATGTTAAAATAAAAATTAGTGACTTTCGTAACTTCGTCGATGTATTTAGATTAATCTAAGTAAATGAAGTTTGAAATTTAAATGACTTATTGTGGAAGTTTGGAACACAGTTATGATCCCAAAAAATTAATACTAATGAGTTAAATGTAATAGTTTTGATTACTAAAAACATCGCAATCTTTAAATAATGTAACTAAAAAAAATTCTAGAACTACTATAATTATTTTAAAATAAATATTAAAAAAATCAACACCTTCCAATCACTCTAAAAACAATTTAAACACCAATAACCTCAAACTCCAAAAGAAAACCATAAAATCTCACAAAATAAACTATCCGAAGACAAAACCCCCAGCCATCCGCTAACCAAGCTTCCATCCCACATAAACAAACAATCCCATCCGCAGCGCGGTCAATACCAATACACCTCTCCCGGCGCACAAAGGAGCTTATGAAAATTCAGTGCCCCCAGTGCGCGCGATCGGCTCATTCGATTCCGCGTTGTAATTTAAGACTCTCTCATACAGCAGCAGCGCAGTAGCATCGTTAAAAGCCACGCGGCGAACAGTCGAGGGACTATATATATATA
>JAPYZA010001038.1:15319-77874 GCA_030522685.1 Eupelmus azureus | reverse complement strand
TTTATTTTTATTTTTACAGGCAATGCGTTTTTTGAATGTTTGGCGAAAAAATGGTGCGACTTCTGGATTTTTTTGAAATTAATTCGTAGTTCCTGTATTATTTTAAAATTAAAATTTTATTTGATACATTTACTCGAATTTCCTTCCTTCTTGACTTTTCATACTGTGTATATTTATATAGCTATGTAATTTCAAATTTAAAATGTAAATTTAATATAAAATTTTTCAAAGTATATTAGTATAAAAATTATATTTTTTAATTTAATTGAATTTGATAAAAATGACTGTGGGTTCTGATGAGTATGTCAACAAATTATGTTGCGATCTGAGAAAAAATATTGATTCATATTCAAAACTTTCCTCATGGTAATCTTAGTACATAATGTCATACTTAATTATTCTTGAAGCTCGGAAAGTGCCGCATACTACTATTATGATAAAACCGTCAAAAATCTATAAAATCCTTTTTGTCCAATTCAAATATCTCAATCCCATCATTAGAAAAGAAAAGGATTATATTTTTTCAAAAATAAAAATTTGCTATAATAAAGACGTTGTGTAAACAAAATATATGGATTTTTTTCTGAAATTTAGAAAATAAAAACACAAAAAGAACACTTTGTTAGATTTAAATTAGAATTGTAGTTCGTGGGATAAAATAGTACATATACATGTTCGCACGCACACATTCACATCGAAATTTTTTAGAAACATGTGATTCAAACTCCTAACACTTCACATGCTTTTACAAAACTTTAACAAATCAAAATTTTACTATGACAAAATTTACTTTTTGAGGAAACAAAATTTGCGTTTGCATTTCCATGTCTAACAATTTCTGTTTTCATTTCTTTTTTTCAACTGTAATTTCAAAATATAAGATTTTATTTAAAAGTGATACTTTGTTGTGTCAAACCACTTAATACTTTTAGCAAAGATAATTTTCTATAATCCCTATTAATTTATTAGCTTTTGACATTCTATTTTGAATTGTTGTATTAAATATCTTACTTCTTATTATTACCTTTTTACCTTGTAGCGTGGACCCAACTGCGGTAGTGCGTTCAGTTAAAGTTTATTAATTAAAACAATTATTTAAGTAGGAAATTAAGGAATTCTTTCTAATTATCTTATATGTAAATAGATCTTTAATAACTTTTATTGAAGTTAATTAATGACAAGCTTAAATCAAATAGTTTACAAATTTATAAATACGGGATATTAACTTCTAGGCTGCCGATTTCGGTCTTCTGAAGATGGTCACCTCTACCTCGCTGTGTATTTTTTATTGATTTTTAGTTTCGATTTCACTATAAATCAATATCAATTGCTATTGTTTCTACTTGCATTTATGATGTTCATATGCTTACGTGAAACATAATTGTATATTTAATCAATAAAGGTTTTTTAAAAATGTTTTATAATAAGAAATTGTTTATTTAGTGCGTAAAAGAAACTCTATATAAAAATGTACACAAATATCTTGCAAATAAATATTTAACTGTGAGGTTTGTTTTGAATATGAAATATTTGATACGATTTTTGAAGAAAATAATTTTAGAATACAGATCGAAAATTTTATAATTAAAAATATATCCTAACATTATTTGTTTTTTAAAACCTGAATTGTTCAATACAGATTTAACTGAATTCAATTTTTTTTTATTTTCTTAAAAATAAATATGTATTTAAGTTAAAATAATCTCAATATTTATTATACAATTATATATACAATCATAGAATCACAATTGATCAACTTTCACTTATAATTACATTATCCTCATCTAATGTTTTTCCTTCAGGAAACGCCTGAATCGATGTAAAAGATTTTCATTTACAATAACGTCGAGTAGCATAAGCTGCGGATTATCTGGATCTGGTTCTGCACTTATTACTGTAGCTTCTTTGTAAAGCCATGCTGAAGCTCTGCTGCCTGATTCGACTCGCATCTTTACTACTTTTCTTCCAGTTTCAGAAAGTATAATTTTTTGTATATTATTTCGCAATATGTCTATACCTGTAATATCAACAAATTCTATTAGATCATAAAACTAAAATAACACACGTTTTATTTCCCAAGGATATTATTAATTAGTTTACACGATTAAAAATGTTGCATAAATTTGTCGGACTTTTGTGTTTTTTGATGAAATACATATTTCTGCCGTATTTCGCAAAAAAGCTCATAAACCGAAACACTATAATATATGTAACTTGTTTATATTACACAAAATTTACGTAATATTGTCAAAAATACAAAATATTTTTAGATTTTTTTAGTCTAATACATTGAATAGCATCATTTTTATCTGGTGAGAAATATTTACTCGAAAGATTTCGTTTTAGTTCAACTATTTCCCTAGTTTTAAAGCTTACGAGTCAATCAAATTTGTTTAACGTTTTTGGTATTATTATTTAACATAATAAAATAATAAAATAATAATTCATTAAACATAATGAAACGCTTTAAATAAAAATAGATTTCTGCAACTGCTGTACTTACGGTTTAAAACATTTTCTTAATATGCTGATATATTTTACATACACTTTTATATTATTTTAAACTTTCTTTAAGTATAATTAAAATATTAGAAAATAAAATAATATACCTGTAGTTTCTGTCGCTGAAATTCCTAAAGCTTCTGCTGAAATTTCTTCTGGATTAATCAGGTCACATTTATTTGCAACTTCAATTAATGGTCTGTCACTATCTATTAAAGATTTTAGAGTTTCGCGAACATGATCAATTTGAGCTCTTTTGTCAGGATGGCTTGCATCGTACACATGTACTATAACATCCTGTGAATTACAATTTTATATTATTCATTCTTAATAAATCTTATTTCTTTTATATTAATTTGAAATTATTTCAACTAAGCAAAAACTTACGGCAATCAATGCATCTTCTAATGTAGCAACAAATGGTTCTATTAAAGTTTCTGGAACATCTTGAATAAAACCAATAGTATCAATAAAAAGGACTTTTAACTTGCAAGGCAAAATGCCTTCGTGTGCAGTTGTATCAAGTGTTGCAAATAAATGATTTTTTGGTTGCAGTGCCAAATCTCCTGTTAAAGCTTCGCAAAAAAATGTATTCAAGTTAATTATTGTATTGAGAAATATTTATTTACATTTTGTTTAAATAATTTATTTAATTTTACCTTTGATCAAAGATGTCTTTCCGGCATTTGTATATCCAACAACAGCAACTGTGGCTAAGCCAAAATTTTTTCTTTTATTACGAATCGTTTCACGATGTGCTTTTAGCTTTTTCAAGGCAGTTTTAAGTTGAGACTCTCTTGCTTGCAAATATAATCTTCGTTTTTCTAATAAATTAATCTGACCAGATAGTTCACTCATTTTTTTGTAAATATATGGAAGTTCAGCAATTGCTACTTGAAGCTTTGCTTCAGGACTTTTAGCATGACATCTAAATATATGGATAACAAGCGAATATCTATCAAAAACCGGTAAACCAAATATTTTTTGAAGCTCTAAAATTTGCACATGTTTTAAAGTATTTGTGCTGATAAAAACTGCTGTGACATTCCGTCCACATTTTAATCTTGTTTTAACAGTTTCTAAATGTCCACTATTAAATAGTTGTTTTCTTTCTAAACTCAAAAGAGGAATGTACATTTTATCAACTACTGTCCAATAAGGCAATGTTTCGACTAGGGCAACAGCTTCAGCAAGTTGTAAGTCTCGATTAGTATTAAGTTTTTTGTCTTTTCCCCATTTGATATAAGGTTGAATTACAAAAGCTCTGTGACCCTTAGCAACCACACCAAGATAATCATTTGATATTTCGTTATATTCTGAATTATCTAATTCTCTTTCCTCATCAACTAAAAAGAATGCATCTTCATGTCTAAATCGTGAAACGATATACCATGAATTTCTATTTACATTTTGCTTGCTTAAAAACAAGCTTTTCTTAACTAATGGCATAAGATTTTTTAAAATAGTATTCATTTTAGACTTTGAGAATAGAATAACTGAATGCGAAAAAAAAGAAAAAAATTACGAGTTTAAATGTGCAGCAAGTTTTTGTTTTAAATTCTTTTCACATCTCTTTTTTACATATGTTCCAGAAGTAAAAGAAAATATCATAGCTGAGACTGCACCAATGGCAAGCTTATATTCCATTGGTAATGGTATTCGTTTGTGAAAATTCCTGAAAGCTAATGGAATTCCAATAATTCCTGAAAAATAAAATCATTTTCATTAGCTCTAATACTAAATATTTAGTATGAATGAGATTATAAATTTGAAATAAAAGAAAGTTTAATTTCAAGAGAGTGTCTAGGGGACAAAATAGTGTACGCTAAAATTGTTTTTCTAATAGAAATTTTCAAATACAAATTTGACACAATAAATTTAAAATTACAAATTCATATTTATAAATAAGAGACTGTTTTAATTTGTTTGTATCTCATAGTACATTATAATATGTTATATTACATTTTAACACATAATTTCACTATTTTTTTTCTTAAAAAATAAATTTAGCGAGTATGCACATATGATTCTAATTTTTAATCGAAATATATAAAACCGATCGATTTTAAACGATCTTAACATTTTTCATTATCCATCACGAAAAAAACATACCAACTACGTAAGTGTACAGTGAAGTTTCGAGACCCTTGCTATTGCATTCGTCGTAAAAAAGCTTATTAAGAGCGGGATTCGTGGGCACATCCCTCAGCTCAATCTGTCCGTCAATCACTGGGCTTTGATGTTCCATTAAGCTGGACAATCGGCGATCGGCACCTTCAACGAGCTAGTTGCAAAAATTTGCGTGCACTTTACGTCAGGTGCATAGTTCTGCTCTTCTCCCGGCTTATTCACGCGCACTTGCGTAGTTAGTCCGTTGCGCTGGTCTTTGAGGTTAGATGTACTTGCCATTACGTAATTCCGCCGGAAAATTATAACTTTACTAACATTCTTGGAGCGAAGTGCTATCGAGGGTTGAGCACGTGACGGCTGGACTGTTTGACTTTATTTGTAAAATTTCGACCTGCAAGTGAAAAATATTAGCAAATTTTAGTAAGGATTTGGCGAGTGGTCGTTATTCTGGTTTGATTTGTATTTATAGAAAGAATTTCCGTTTTTGGTATATGAAATTCAAAAATGTTTAACGATAAATCTCTAAATTTATTACTGCTTAATACCTGTATATTCTTCAGGAAAAAATTGAGAAACTATAATTAGAATTCGCGCACTTGAGTTTTATTTATATATCAATGATTGCAAACAAAAACAAACTATTGGGTGTACTTATTCAGTAGCTATTCAAACCAAATGTTATTTAATCATCGTAATAGAGACAACACTCATTCGCTTTAGAAATTCTATCTCCTGGTAGTTCTCATTAATACTAACAAAAGCAAACAATTGTAGAAGCAAATATTTACAATAAAACAACTGAATAAGACTGCAGTAAAAAATTAATAAAATATAAATATTGAATAATGTTTAGTCTTTGTGAATATATACGATAATTATTTATACATCAATTCAAAACTATAGTACAAAAATAATTGTCTTATTATACTATTTTCAAACTGGCGCCTGATGGTAGTCTGATCTGATCTCTCATTGCCGTATTATGAGTGCGCGTGAACTCGGATAGTTCATTGTGCTACATGTAGATGGCTCATTCACGTAAAAAGAACTGTCTCAACGAAAGTGTAACTGTAAAAATAATATTTACACTAAATACACAACTATTGCAGTGATCAGAATGAAAAAGAGAGCAGCTTTATTAATTTCTAATACCCTATATATCTTTAATGTTTTCTCGAATTTTACTAGCCATCCGCAGTAGTCGCTTCTCAGTGTATCATGCGATTAATGGCGTAAAGTCAGATCATAGTAGATCACAGAGATAAGACGTTCTCGGAACATGACTTACACACATTAACGCTCGCAGCCGTTTTTCACTTGGAAACCATTGACAAAACATTCTTTTCGAAAACTCTAACCGATGCTAAAGAAAACGTCCAATTTCCATAAATCCAACCCAAAACACACAAAAAATCCGCCCTCCTCTTGACCCCGGCAAAGTTTAAATATCCCGAGAAACAAACCTACAAGCGTAAAACAGCCAACCGTGAACATACACACTCACACAGTCCAACAGCTGCGCATGTGTGTTGCAAGAGAGTCGCGCGAGTCTGAACGTATCGGCGAGCTTTTGAGAAACACACAGTACACAGCGAGTATAGAGCGCGAGAACGCGACTTTCTTCTCCCTCTCTTTGCCCGCAAAGATCCAAGAGTAGAGCTACGCTAGGCGAGTTTCTCCGTGTGTGTGTGTATATATCGCGGCGTGTGCGCGCGCGCGAGCGCGACTCGTCGAAAGTGCCAAGTTATATACGATAGAGAGACAGTCGCTCTCGTCGGCGAGTTCAGTAGTGTGGCATGCGAGCTGCTGGCGTGTGCGTGCGATAAACGGCGGCCCGAAAAAACAGTAGCGAGCTCTCGCACCTATTCCACACGGACACGAGCCAAGAGAGCTTAGCCAGCCGCACCTTGTACATCGTGTGTGTATTATAACCCAAGAGTTCGCGGCTTACCCAGCTGCGGAGAGACGAACACACGTAACGTCGAGGAAGCGCAGCTGTCTCTCTGGCTTTTCCTAGCTTCGTGCTCTCGGCATGCTTTGACTTCCGAAGTGTGCAGTGCGCGCACGCGAGTGCTGCAGCAGAGAGAGACGCGCCAGCTCGCGGTGAGCGGCTGCGGCAGATATGGACGAGGGCTGCTCGCGCAAACGCGAGGACGACCACTCGACTAGCATCGTCATCCCCGAGGAAGCCAGCTCCGGGCCGTTCACGCACGGGGATTATCGACGCTAGCCTATAGTGTCTGGATAATCGCCGCTTTCCCAGCTCGCGCGCGCGTGTCGGACAGCAAGAGAGTCAAGAGGAGCCGAGAAAGAGAGAGCGAGAGAGAGAGAGAGAGAGAGCGAGCAAGAGAGTGAGAGAGAGAAAAAAAAGCGCGCGCAGCAGCACCGCGCCTTGCGAGCCCTGCAGCCCTTGGCGAGTTCGAGGTTACGCGCGCACCGATTACGCTGCTGCTCGAGCTTCACCAGCCGCTCCCGTCCTCGGCAACAGCAGCGCGCGCGCGGGCTATCAATGGACGCGGCCATGTTTTTTCCCAGCAGAAATCATTGCTACTGCGGCCGAGGCAACGACAACGACTAAGCCACTCGAAAACGAGGCTCGGCTACTCTCTCCTATACTCAAGCTCGCCCGAGCGACGACCGTGCATGATAGCTAAGAGCGTGCACGCCCCAAGAGCTCAAGGAGCTGCCTCGAGCTACTACCCGCGGCCCTCGTCTCTGGCCTTACTCACGGGGAAGGTGCACCAGCGTCGAGTTTAAGGATACAGGATGCCGAAATGCGACGCGAAGACCAAGTACCTGCCGGCCACCTTCGCCTGGGCACTGCTACTCAGCACGACCACGCTCTTCTTCTATTTCCCGTGAGTACTCTGCAAACTTCTCATCTCTTCTTCGTTGGGCTCTACGTTGACTCCAGAGATTCTCTTAGGCTCGTTACACTCCATTCAGGGACAACTTGTGATAAGCTTTTCATAATTGGAATTCAAGGTTTTAGCTTCATTGACGATTGGTTAAGCTGCTGGCTTTTTAAAGTCTTTGCGGGATTAACGGTTTCTCATTTTCAAAAAACATGCGATTGTTGATACCGTGCAAAGTTTGAGTGTTTTAGAAATTAACGGCCAATTAGATACGTAATTACAGCACAAAAATGTCATTTAATTTGGGCTACTTTAAAAAGTATAAATTTAATATGATGATAATTATAATTTTACATAATTTTTTTATTCAAATGTAAGTTGCTGATTATTTGCAATATTTCTATAATTTCGCTCAAAAATATAGAAAGTATGTGGGTCTGTACACACAGGAAAATTAGTTTTGATTAGTAGAAGCATTGCTCATGAAGCAGTATTGTAAGGAGAATGAGTCAGTACTAGGGTGTTATTGTCAAGTATACCTTTAATATTCTGATAAAAGAAAGCCAACCATTGGTTCAAGTTTAATACATTTTGTAGATAAGAACTTACTCATTGTGGGATAGCTATTTATAGATTCCTTCAAAAATGAAAATTAATATTTCAAGTGCTCTTAATAAATCTACTTTTATTATCTTTTATTCATTATCAAGTATTGATTATTTTAACCTAGTTCTTTTCTGTATTTGTCATTTGGATTTCAATTACTATTTTATTCCCTATCAAGCATTTATTGATCCATTAATATCCTTCCAGGTGCCAGTATTATGTTTCTCAATATCCATGGGTTCCAGCACTACAAGGAGTCATCACATTCTTTGTGCTGGCAAACTTCACACTGGCCACTTTTATGGATCCTGGAGTGATACCAAAAGGTACTGACAAAGACCATTAAAAATAATAAGTTTAGCTAAGAACGTTATAAAATTTAAATTATTTTATTTTATTTTATTCTCAGCTCCACCAGATGAAGACAGGGAAGATGATTTTAGAGCACCATTGTACAAGAGTGTTGAAATTAATGGAATCACTGTTCGAATGAAGTGGTGCATTACATGCAAATTTTACCGACCACCAAGATGTTCGCACTGCAGTGTTTGCAATCACTGTATTGAGGTATGGAAATCAGAAAACATGTAGTTTTATTAATTATTATTTTAATTTACAAATTTTTCTTATTCTAGACATTTGATCACCATTGTCCATGGGTAAACAATTGTATTGGAAGGAGAAACTATCGTTTCTTCTTTTTCTTCCTTCTATCTCTGAGTATGCATATGCTCAGTATATTCGGACTGTGCCTGTATTTTGTTTTGGAGCACAAACAGAAGCTCGGTGAAGTTCAAACCATCATAGCGTATCCTTTTTATATTTCAATCTCAATTATCTAAATATTACTTTAAGTAAATTTTTAAATTAATTGTTACAAAATTTTTAACAATATTTAATTTCTTAACACACCATCTATTAGTATGGTGCTCATGGGAGTAGTGACGCTCCTTTTCATCCCAATTTTAGGATTAACGGGCTTTCATATAGTGTTGGTCTCGCGGGGCCGCACGACAAACGAACAAGTAACTGGAAAATTCAATGGTGGCTATAATCCTTTCTCGCGAGGTTGCCTACATAATTGCTGCTACACACAATTCGGACCACAATATCCGAGGTAATTGAATGCAAACTTTTGCATTTTCTATATAAATGAATTAAACATTCTAATTTAAATAAATCACAAAAAATGTTTTAAATAATGTACAGCTATTGCCAGAATTATTTTGAATACATTTTAATATTGTTTGTGATATTTTAGCTTAATAAAACCTGAAAAGTATTCAGGAAAACGACGCGGAGCTTGTACGTCTGAAATCTCAACGATAGACAGCGAGAACCAGGTAAAAACCTACATGGATAGCAGCAATGGTGTTAGAAATGCCAGTTCAAATGCTTACAATAAGGTAAGAGCTAGAGGCGTTTTGCTTACAACAATCCATCCCTAAATTCCTTGCGCAGTAGCGTATGCTTTTAACGCTTTGTGCATCAGTAGAGGAGCTTTCTTCTTAATTACTTTTTTATCGATTCTGTTGTTTCTTAAAAGTACAGATGGATACAATTGTGTCGTCGAGCATGCAAATTTAGCATTATTCTTTCTGTGATATCAACATCTGCGCTTTTAAGCTAAAACTTCAAAAATCGTCGATACTAAAGGTAACAACTCCTAATACTCACTTTCTTTTTTATAATCGCATTTTTACTCAGAATTCTGTCTTGACCAACGATACCTCATCCGACGTTCCTTTAAAAGTCTCAAGACACAACTTTTGAGACTTCTAATTTCCCTACACTAACTTACTCTTCCAAACAACAAAAATGGTAAAACACAATGAATTTATGAATTCTTGTTGTAGACGTTTTAACATTTGCTGATCAAATGGTTTTTTTGAAATTTTAGTTGTCCCCTGGTAGAGACGGCTCCGACACAGACATGGAGCCAACTGCTTCGCAATCAGCAGACTGCGAACCCACTCCGCCTCTGCAGAGACACGGTTCGAAAAACAACTTCTTCCTGCCACCTGTGGAGAATAACGAGTCTCCCAGGCATCCTCCACAGTCACAGCATCGTCACCCCATACATTATCCCAGAGGCAGTCCACATCCTAAGCCAAGGTAGACATTTTTGTTTATACTTACTTTAAAATTGTATATACAGATTTTTTTCATGACTAATTTGTGTCTCATTATTACTTCAAACGTCATTAAACATGTTTCTAATTACTTTTCATTGGTAATAATAACTAATTTTGACTTTATTAAAATATTTATCATCAATTAAAACAAGTTTAAAAGGATTTTAATTATACTGTATGTATAATGAATTCAGAACCTTTTTACGAATTTAATGGTAATATCAAATCTTAATAATTTATCACATTTTAATAAAAAGAAATCGGTGACGGCATAAATTTTACTTATTTACATATTTTTTATATTATAAATCCACTAAATTATGGAATCTAAAATCTGTAGTCGGCTTAAAAACCAAACTTAAAAATAGACATGATATTCTCTATTTTCGAATTAGATATTATAGTGAATCTTGTGAAATGTATAATTTCATTCTCTTAAAGATAAGATTCCATTTTCAACACTTGCAATACCACGTTTCGCGTTAGTTAATGTTTGTAAAAATAAGTGACAAAAAAATGTCGAACCATGAACGATTGCAGGGGTATAAATGGCTCTCGAAGCCACACGCCGGACCCGCTTGCGGAGTCGAGCGGCTCACCGGCGACGGGCGGTGGTCAGCGCCAAGGGGGCGCGAGCCCGACCATGCAGCAGAGAATCAAAGCCATCGGCGTGCCAACGCCCCTGGCAATATCCAGTCCCATTCGCAGGTATGCCTCGCGAATGCCCGACTCCTTCGAAACTACTCTAAGACACTGATATATATATATATATGTGTGTGTGTATATATATATATATATACATACACTTACGCCCACACACGCATCTGTATAGCAAGAACCCCTCAAGGCAGAAAACTATATATATATTCCAATATACTGATTATATATATACATATCGATGTTTTGTCTGTCGATGTCCCTCGAGCGCGCGCACAAAACTCTCTACCTCTATTGTATATATTTTTTTACTTTTCTTTTTTATATGACCAATCATATGATTATATTTACGTACGACCAAGCATCGTCTCTTTATGAGAGAAATTGCGTTTTTTTTAATATTGTTTTTATACATACTTTTTTTACTTTAGAAAATGACTTATATTTGCATAATAAATATACTTCTTGCATCTCTTTAAGCGTGTATAATAAAATGAATGAAATGCGCCTTCGATTAATATTTATATATCTAACCGTAAGAAAAAGCCTTTGTAACTTACCCGTCTCTGCCCGTACTACTATTATTATATATTTATTATTAATATTAACAAAATTTTGTATAAGACACCTTTGCTCACGCTGTCACTTTTGTATCTGTCTCTGTCTTTCTATACTCCCCTGTTTACTATTCTCACGCCCAAAGCCAGCACCCAATAAAGAAGGCAGTCGCTGACTGCACGTACTTATTTTTTTTTATTATTTTTTTTTTTACTTTATTATTCATTAATTCAGGGGTTTAAATTTTACAAAATTTTACTGTACATCACTAAAACGTGCATAAAACGCGTATCTTCACACACACATAGAGCAGCTTAAACATTCTCTTCAACACACTCGTGGGATTTTCTTTGAAATACAATAATTTGTTTTTCTTTTAGTTGAGATCGAACGAGTTTGTCTAACATTGTGAGTAATGGCTGATTCTAATGCGTTCTTTTCAACAATTTTCAACGTTATTATTCACGTCCATTCTTTCTTTTTTTTCTCAATCAAAGCCACACACTCTCACCGAGAATTTTTGTCACATGTCACGATAAAAATAGAGATTTGTAAACGCAAATAAATCCGCGCGCTAGTAGAGAGCTCGGCGACACCAGTAGTAGGCGTGAGTGGAGCTTTTCGAGCTTCTCCCTCTTTCCTCGCTTCAATAAAAGTTCAAAAAAATAAAGTAGGTCGATAAAATAAGAATACGAAATACTCGTATACTGCTTTGCTTTTAGTGTCTATTTTTTACGTCCTGCTTTGTTCGAAATGTATCACTCAGTCCTTGTATAAAATGATTCGCTTATTTCAAAAGTTATAAATTTCAATTATATCGACCACTTATCAAATTTATCACAATTGAAGTAACTAGTAATAATTTATTCACAAAACAATATTAAAGATTTTTAAACTACTTTTCAATTGTTTAATAATTTTATAAATATCTCTTAAATCAATGGTAATTTTGTAAGGCAACAAAATTTTCGAAATCATTATTTTTTATTGTCACGAACTATAATAAAAGAATAAATAAGAAAACAAAGAGAATTATTTCATGGAAGCTCGTTGAAAAACCGCCTTGAAAATAATAAAAATAAAAATGTTACGATCTCTCGGTAAATCAACATTTTCACGCGTACTTGAGGGCCTTTGGTGCAAAGGGGAGAAGCGTCGAAGTTCAGCATCCGCGCCGGTTAGATGGGAAAGTTAGCTTGCACGTAAATCTTGAGGAGATTATGTGGTATATAGATAAGTTTGTGTCCCACTGCAGGGGGTGGTAACTGCAAGGAGCTGCTTTCGGCCAGTCACATGTTGCGACCTACTGCAGGTAAAACACGAACTTCGTTTCTGCAAGGACGCCTTTTTCTCTAGTAGTTTTTTGTTTTTCTCTGTTTATTTTTGTTTTTCTTTTTTTTTCTTTTTCTTACAGAGTTCGTTTTTGTTTCCCTTAGTTTTTTACCTTTTCGTTTAGTCTTTTATTGAAAGCGTTATACTGTCACTGTATTTATTGTATCGCTTCTCTTTCTTGCATATTATGTATATTGTGTTCCATTTGTTATCCTGCGACGAGAGTGCGTTGAGCGTATTGGTACTATACTGAACATTGTAATAATTTATTTATTATATACATGTACTTGTTAGTTGTGCGCAATTGCGTCCATCACTTCATTAACGAAAGAAATTGTCACACGATCATCATTCATCTCTGGCTTTGCAGTCACATCATGGCTTTTCTGCCTATAATCATTCTGTATCACCGCCATCATGTTTCTATTTTATATAGTTGCTAAGAATGATAGCTTATATTTCTCGATTTTTTTAAACTATGCAATTTTAATATATCTATCCATGTTCCACTTATTCCTACTTTCTGCCTAGTTTTTGTATTTAAAAATCACGATTGGTTATACTGTTGGTATTTTAGTAGGTGATACAAATGATGAGTATTCATTTTAAGCAGAAGGAATAAATAAAAAATATTAACTAGAAACCAATCTTGATAATTATTGACTGCGGTAAGCTCCGTGTTAAAGCACTGATAATTCAGTATAAAAAGTACATTTGCAGAGAAAATATAGTACAATATAATGAGATTAAATATTACGTGTACACGCTGAAAAAATTATCAGAAATTTTATTTAATTGCTCTTGTCAAAACCTGTATTTATGTAAAATTAAAAAAAAGTAATTATGGTAATTAAAGTAACTTTTAATATTACATAAGTGTGTAATGTCATTAACTACTTAAAAATAGAATTCATTCAAGTTAAAATCCTTATAAAATAATGTACATTATTATTAAAAAAATATATATTTATTTTTGTAACGATATTCTTGTTTTTATTGAAGACGATATTGAGTCAAATCAAGTTAATATTAATACACGTAGAAAATCGGCTTTCATCCGTGCAGTTACGTTGCTTAATACTGTCTACTATTGCTATGTAAATATCGTACTATCACTTTCTCAATTGCCTCTTGTACACTGGCACTTTAGGCAAGATTTGCTTGTAGCTTTTCTTTTGAATAATACTAAAGTAGTTGAGCTGGGAAAGCTTCATTAACACTAACAATTTATTTAATCTACCATATATTTTAAAAATTTTATTAAATATTTTTTTAAATCATTATCTTATTTACACAGAAAAGGCGCGTTATTAATGACCTCAGTGGTTAATCAGCTATTAAAGCTTGTATAAAAGGTTCACCTCGCTTTAATATTTCTTTCACACTAAAATAACAATTACTTATATGATCGATACGATTAAAACCTGTTATTATTCGTAAAGTATTGATTTTATATTTCAAATAACAGAGTTGAAACTAGAGGTAAGACCATCTATTTTATGAAAATTATCATACAGTGGATTATTTTGTGTATAATGACGAAAGATAGCTCGCTCAACATACTAACGATTCTGATCGTTACTTCAAACAAACAGTCGAAACTTTCTTGTAAATAATTCCACTGCAGCTCGTCAATGAAATAACCTTAACGAAGTAATAAAGTGCCAGTGCGGAGAAGTCAGCTTACTGTACTTGAATGACACATGATTTTTCTGTTCTTTCTGAATGCGCTTCGCTTAAGCGCTGCACCTATCCTCCCAAAAGAAATCCATCCTCTCTCTCCTCCCACTCGTCCCTCGGTCCTCAGCCAGCGTTGAAAAATAAAAAAATCAAATTAACTCCGGACGTGCGGCCGTTTGCTTGCAGATCGAATCCGGGCACTCCGACGCAGGTCCGTCGGCCAGACTTCATCGGCGTGTCCGAGCCGCAGCAGCAGCACCAGCAGCAGCCCGGCAAGTACTACGACGTCCATCAAAACAGCGGAGTCCAGCAGAACAGCGGCTACAGTCCTCAGCGGCGCTTCCTCTCCGAGAGCGAGCTCGTGCGCCAGGCTAACGAGCACCCCTACGCCAGGACGAACAACACGGTTGATAATATTAGGGAGCTCGCTGGCTCACCCCAGCGCGGTGTCTACACCTGGAAAGACAATTCGCCCGGCAGCGGTTATCCACCCAGCGGGCCGACCTCCACGGTCGCCGCCCTGGCCGCTGCGCATCAGGCGGCTCAGCAGCACCAGGCCTCAATTGTAAGTATTTTTTTTTGTTTTTTTCTTTTTTAGTTTTTAGTTGCTATAGTAATTTAGAGATGGCAAAGTTTTAAAGTGTAATTTGTGTTAGCGTTAGTCCCGTGAATTTTTAATTCAATTATGTTCTAACTTTGTAAATTGAAAATCGCGTGCTAACTAGAAAACGATGTAAAAAAGTTAAACTTATTTCGTGAAATTTACTTCGGGTAAAATGACCGGATACTAGAACTGGTAAAGTGTCCTTTTTATGTCTACACGCATCCGCAATTAAGGATTTTATCGTGAACTAAACCGGAAATAAGCTGAGGTCAGTAGGCAACTTGGAACACGTAAAAAAGTATCGTTACGTGATCGAGCTGTCATCTATTTTTATTTGGCATAACAAAACCATTGTGGAATTGACGGGTTTTGATATCTAACGTGTCGCGTACACATGTGGTTTATACGACGCTGAGAAGGTATCGGATGTCATTGTGACAAGGCTGAAAGCTCACGTCGCGCGTGGAATAGTAACTTTATTGGTTTAAAGGCCGTAACGGTTAAATAAAAATAGAAAAATCATTGAAGTAACTTCATCCAAGCTAGAAAGCTTTTTTTATTTTATATATACAAATACTCTTTTTAAATTTTGTATTTTTTATTAAAAGTCAGAATCAAAAAGGAAAAAAGGAGAGCAATGTACGTAGTACAATTTAAATTAAATTAAATGAACTTTTAATTAAATTTACCAATTTCAATAGACATTTATTTTTTTAACTGATATCAGCATTTCTCTTATTAAAATTAAATTAAATTCAATTTGATCACGTTTTTTATCGCATAACATGAAAAAATAAATTCTATATTATTTAATTTGACTGACGTCTATATCGTACATAGGGGAGAGTGAGGTAGCAGTGGACAGCGGGTAGCACCGAACAGATTTGATTCTAAGCAAATTACTTTATCTGCAGCTATATTACATAGCATTTTTTGAAATAAGTTCGTAATAAAAACAAAAGTTGGAAAATCTTTACTTTTAATAACACATTATAAAAAAAGAATTAGTTATAACAAAAGTGTTCCGTATTGCCCGACTCTCCCTTACTATTTTTCAAAATTAATATTAATCCGTCAAAAAAAAAAATTTGTCGAGTATTTTGTGAAAATTTGTGAAATTTCTTATTTAATTAATTGTTTCAAGAAATTGATATTATTAGTAAAAAAAAAAAGAAAAATGATTAAATTGAAAAAATTTGTCGACAGGGCGGTCCAGGCTCGCAGCGGCCGCCTCTGCCCTACGACTACTACCGCTCGAATCCGACGAGCCCGACGCAGCAGCCGTACTCGGGTGGGCCGCGAGCCGCCTATCATCCAGTTCTTCGTGGCGGCGTGCCCGTCTTCCCTCCGCACCAGTCGCCTCAGGTGAAGCGCAAGACCAGCATGGTGACGCCAACGACGCCGACCTCGTCCGCGGGCGGCCCGACGCCGAACGTCGCCGTGGTGCCAGGTGACAATCGGCGCCGGCCCATGTCCTTTGTCCGGGCGCTCGAGATGACCGACTCGATGGAAATGGTCTCGGCGCCGGGTAACGCCGGCCAGCCATCGGCCAACAACTCCGACTCGAGGTCGTCCAATCAGAGGCCGACGACGCCGACGCCCGACCGGGCCAGTGTCTACGACATGAACTATGAGATATCCGTATAGCGCAGCTGTTACGTCTCCCCGCCCATCTGTGGCTGGAGGGAGATGAGGCGCAACTCGCCTAACCTTTTCCACGTCAGCGCCAAGGAGACGATGTGCAACAGCATCGCCACCACGACCAACAAGGCCATGATGAACGCGACCACGACGACGGCAGCGGCCAAGGCCAAGGCCAAAGCGAAGGCGCACGGATGTCAGGTTTCCGTCTAATAAGCACAAGCTCTCATGAATACGCGCATCTCTCGGTTCATTCGTACATTGCCTGAGATATGCGCCTGTGCGTGCGTGACTGTGTCATTGACAATGGGCCGCATGACACTGATATTGCATGTGCCGCGCGCGAAACGCAAGTTTTTCTTACCTGCTACATTCTTTGATCATTAGTGCGAGGATATGGCGTTTTTTATAGAAGAAAGGGGGAGTCTGCTTCTGCTCGTGCGAAACAAAATAGAGGATTATCCTGCTAGTACTCGGAAAGACTATTGATTTCTTGGAATATTGTTCTGTGCACTTTGCATGTAGGGAGAGTGTTTGAGGACTAAATCATAATGTATATTGCATTTTATAACTTTGAACGATTAGTCATTCGTATGATTCATTGAAATCAAATATAATGTGTAGATTCTTAAGAAATGTATAAAACGGTTCAATTACAAGTGGATTTTACATCATGTAAATATTCTACGAAATTTTTAGTCTTTCTGATAGTGAGTACCTGCTATTGGGATAATTTCAATGTTATTTCCAATTTGTGGAGTCCAAGACAAAACGATTTAGAGCCATTTTTTCACTGAAAATGTGCAATAGACTAGAAGATATGTGTATGTGGTGGCTGGCGATTAGAGACTGAGGTACATTTTTTTATAAAGTTCGTAGAATACTTGGAAGATGGAAGATGTTTTTGGCAATTGTAATAAGCTGGTCGCGTTTGACTTCTCGTTATTCGAACTCTTCAACGTACTCTTTTTATGCGGCTGAAATAAACGGCAGACATAAATGTCGTGCCCCAATTTTGTTTTTATAGTAAATACATGTTAAGGTCAGTTTAGATTTTTATACAGCGTTGTTATCGAAACTTCGTTTTTTAATTACTTTTTCCTTTTGAAAAAAATGCGACGAACTTGATGAGCAGCGTGAGAGATATATATATTTATGTATAGATTATAACGTTTGCAGTATACAACTTATAACATACATCACAAGATTATTAGCAGTGACCATCACCGAATAGAGTTTAGTGCGTAATGTAAATTAAGAGGACAAGTCTTCTACAAATTGTCAAGTTTTTCCAACATTGTTTTTCTTTTATTATTTATTTAATTAAAAGTTTTCTTTTAAATTAACGGATGTTATAAATTATTTTATATAATAACTATATTTTGTTTATTTTGTTTTTACTAACCGTAATCCCATTAGAAAACGTCAAGTGCATATTGTAAGAGAAAATCAAAATTTTAGAAAAGGGACAAATGATAGCAATTATCATATTTGTTATAAATTGTATAATGTATAATGTTTATATCAATTGGAATGTACAACGTATACAAATTTATGATCAACCCACTTAATTTCTACCTTTTTTATTATTAAGCAAAATGCATGTATGCGTGAATAAAAAAAAGAAAATGTCTGATGTCCATTACAGAGTTACTTAACCGAGATAAGTCATCGTGAAGCTAGATTAACGAATTTTGTGTAAAATAATCGTGAATTGTGTAGTAAATTTTTAATATTCAATCACTATTTAATGAGAAAACTATTTATACGTAAAACGAGGCGGACCAACGGATTTTCTAGTGTGGTTTTGCCCGTTTTGGTTATGGACAATGGTTGATGGTTTTATCAGTGTGCCCTGAAAACTAACACGATAATCTTCACGAGTGCGCGAGTGAACGAGCATGAATGGATGTTTAATGCAAGACAGGCAAAAAAGTAACAAACTTTAGCCATACGAAAGTACACAATTATGACTGCCATGGATGTAGTTAATTGGCAGTCGAACGACATGAAACATTACAATTTTTGTTGAAGGGAGAATAAGGAACTTGTAATATATACATATACATATACATATACATAAATATCTATAAATTACATAAATTATCTTACTATTTGCAGACATTACTGTCGCATTCATGGATTCCCAATTTTTTATGTGTAAAATAAAATCTGTCACCAATGATCGAAGCTTCCGAGATTTTAAAGTCTCAAAATGAACAAAGACCAGAAAATAACTTTCATAATAGCACTTGTTCAGCTCTCGCATAGTGGACTGTGCCAAACAAAACATTAACATATGTTCATTTATAATTGTGTATATTTTCAGTATAAACAATTCTTTTCTTTATATTTTAAAAAATTTCGTTTTAATTGAAGTCTTGAGAGAGCTTCGATGTCTATGGTCGAAAGAGCAAAGTAATAAATAAAATCAATGATGACATAAACCAATTGTACAAGATGCGACGAACGTTTTAGTGTTTGTAATTTGGTGTACTTGTACATAATGCTCGTTATTGCTAAACTTCAATGTAAATACGTATATATTTCGGTACTTTGCGTATCGTCACTATTCTATAAAAATAAAAACAACGTGAAATTATAAATCTTTTTTGCCTTATTGTCTATATACAAAAAAGTGCTTCGACAAACTGTATAAATGGAAATCTTTTTTTATTACTATTTCTTGGTAGCTAAAGGTACAATCGAACTATACCTATTATTGTTTAATTTTTCAAATTGAAGTGATACAGTTTCGCATATTTTTGTTTGGTGTGATTTTTTTTACTAAAAGAACATAATGTATAGTAAAAAAATTCTGTGTTTTATTTAATGAACATAAATATAATAAATTTGTTTTTTTAAAAAATATTTTTATTTAATTTTTCCTTATTTATTATTATATTTTGTGGTCTCAACTGAATTGATTCGTTTAAGTTGAAATTATTAGTTTATCTTAATGGAACACTAAAAATTCGCAAGTTAGAACTTTATAATTGTAGATCGTTATTCGACTCGTTCGTTACGAGCAGACGCTTAATCGTCTTGTTTACAACGGAATTAGCTTCGAATATTTTTACGTAACCGATGCAGGTCATACATGCATTGGCATTTTTAACGTAAAATGCATTCACGTGACTTGGTGCTTTATTCATTTCTGATTCATTCTTGTAGACGAGACCTGCTTATTCTTAAATGTTTGTTCGCCAATTGTTATGCAATTTTTACAGCATGCAAAAAACCTTACAAAAAACACTCAAAAGTATTGTTACTATATTATCCGAATTAATATTTAATTTGTATTTTTTAAAATTAACATTTTTAAATAGACTCATTTCGAGTTTGCGATAGGATTCACGCGTTGATTTTCATATTTTAACGAAACATAATTACAATTTGTACAAAAGAAATTATTGCTTTTATAATTTTTCTACAATCATTGTTGATATAGATAAAAGTAAGATTTTTGCTATTGTTAAAAACAGTACTTTGCAATACTTAAAAAATTTATCTTTATTTCATAAAAGATAAAGTGTAGAAAAGAGGCTATTGAAATAATTTTAATTGAAGGACTTGTATATTTAGGTAGCCACACCTGCGATGGAAAAAATCTATACCAGCGTTCGTTGGGAAACTACACGTGCCTACACCTGATAAGCTTCGGAGCAATCATCGATTTTCCAGTGCCAAAGCGACGTTCGACGCGCTTCCCCAGTCAATGAGCGTACACTCACAAAGTCACAAGCTGGAATAGTGCAATCTCAAGAAACAGCTGCAGCAACATGCAGGCCCAAAAAGTCGACCACCCATTTACCAAGCCGGCTTTCATTAGGGAAGCTTAGCAGCGTCATGTTGGAAGACCTGTAATGGCGGCAGGCAGCGCGGCGCTGCTCTAATGGCTTGTCGTGATCCCAGCTCTACGAGCTGTGCTAGAGCGGCACGCCGGCACTCGACCATAAGGGCCCACCTACAATGCATGGGCGACACTAAAGGTGTCGTCACGGACCAAGGGAACGAACTAAAAGTAAAAGTATAAGCCTAATTAGGACTTAGTCTCTGGCTTGCAAGTCAAGGCCTTTTTATAAAGTAATTAAAATAAATTACGAGTCATTAAAAGAAATGTCGAGTTGAATTTATTGGGATTCCTTGCGTTTCAACGCTTAATCGAGCAACGTCCCACTTTCGCTATTCCGCTCTGACTTGATCGCAACGAGTTGGAGCTCTATCTAGCATCGACATCGTTCGTGATCTAGGGCCTGGGTCTAGTAGGCGGTTTCTCCCAGTGCCTCGTCGGACAGCGACTAGTTACTGGTTAGCCGTCGAATCCGGCATTCGTAAAGTGTAGTTGAGGGGGCGCCCGTGCACGCTCCCCTGCGGTCGCCATATTTATACACACGGCGGCATTTATACGCACGCACAGGACTGTGCGGATTTCGAGGAGACGAGGAGTAGTATATCAGCAGACGCCGAGGATACTTGCCGGATTATCGCCGAGCCGAGAGGTAGGACGGCCTCGCAGCCGTCTCCGTTAGCGGCCAGTCATGTGAGTATCTATTTTCGTTAGTTTTCCGCGGCACCGACTCTGTCGCGGATAACCGTACTTTTTCTCTTACGACGAGTAAAAGCCAACTCTTCTAGGGCTCGAAGGTGGAAGGACGGTGCGAGCGGCAACAAGAGCGACTCGGAGGCCAACGATAAGGACAATAAGCGTGTCAGGGACAAGAAGAGGAGATCGGCGTCCTCCTCCAGCAGCGGAAGCAGGTACGATTCTCTCATGATAATTTTAGATTCGCTTTCACGCGATTACGAGTGTGTGCTTAGGTGACGCCTCAGGATCATCTGGTTTAACCGTCAAATCTTGCAGTTTTACGTATTTTTCTTGATTTACGGTATTTCAGAGTGCGGAGCTGAATGTTTGTTCAGTTGTAACCTAACTTTCTGTGTTGAGAAAGTCTGTGTGAAACGTTCTCTTCAGTTTTGTGCTGGAGATATGGTGCCAAGTGAGCATAACCACTAAGATACACAATCTTATGTTCTTTCAGCTCTTCCGATAGTAGCTCTGGATCATCGAGTTCCAGCAGCAGTGGTAGTTCTAGATCCAGTTCATCTTCTAGTTCGTCATCAAGTAGTTCTGGTAGTTCTTCTGCAAGCTCTCGCGACAGGGGTCGTAAGCGCAGCAGGAGTAAAAGTGCAGATGCTAGACGACACGACACCAAGGAGAAGGACAGGGAAAGAGATAAGGAGAGAGACCGAGAAAGGGAAAGAGAACGTGAAAGAGAACGTGAACGTGAGAGGGAAAGAGAACGAGACAGGGAAAGAGATCGTGAACGTGAAAGGGATAGAGAACGTGATAGGGATAGGGATAGGGACAGAGATAGGGAAAGAGAAAGAGAAAGAGAGCGTGAGAGAGAAAGAGAGCGGGAAAAGAAGAAAGCTAATTCTGTACCAGAAAAGCCTAAACCAAAACCACGATCCAGGTAAAAGTCTTTTACGATTATATTCAATTTCTAAGCTTTATTTTGATACCATGCCAAATTCTAACAAAGTAGTATTGTATACATAATTTAGTCAATTTTAAAACTTAAATAATTTTGAAGCAAGTATATTGACTGTTTATCTCTATAAATGGCTATGAATAATTGAGAATATAGCATCTAAATTTAAGTATTTAAAATTTCATATTGTTTGTATTTTAGGACCCCGTCTCCACGCAGAAAACGTAGAGAAAGATCACCCATTCCAAGACCTACAAAAATTCACATTGGTCACTTGACACGTAACGTTACAAAAGAACACATTCAAGAAATTTTTTCAACATATGGAAATATCAAACTTGTTGATTTTCCTATTGACAAATTGCATCCCTCACATGGTAAGGGTTTTGCATATGTTGAATTTGAAACAGCCGATGAAGCAGAAAATGCAATGAAACATATGGATGGAGGTGAGATTATAATTTAGAAATATTTTTTTATTTAAAATTTTCTAGTTTTTTGCATGTTAAAACAAGTTAAATTTTGATAAAAGATTTATCAAAAACAAAAACACTTCGGTACTGACAAAATCACTGTTTACTTTTTATTAAAATACTTTTATTTTCTTTTATGTTTAAAGTACTATTTTTTTCAAATTAGAATATTTATTGAAATTTTTGCAGCAGTAAGATCAAATTTCTTTAACCCTATCTAAATTTAATCACTTTATGACGATTTATTCTGTAATTAACAGTTTTTTATTGACTTATGCATTTTATTAATAGCTGAAATGTTAGGGAACATGAAAAAAATATTCGTCTTACATAAATATTCATTGTTACTGTTTTATAAACAAACAAATACACACAAAAAGTAATTTTTTCAAAAAAATATATGCTTTAAAAGATTGAATATACACAAATGCATACTTGTGTTTATTTATGTATTTGTAAAAAATGTGGCCTACTTAATTTTTTATTGCATGAAATATTAAATAATTTTTATTTATGACGTTCATTTAAAATACATAAAATCCTTTACCTTTTATCCGCAGGACAAATTGACGGCCAGGAGATAACGGCAGCACCGGTATTAATACCCAAATCTCGACCACCTCCTATTCGACGAATGTCGCCGATGATGAACCGTCGGGGTCCGCCACCTACTAGGTGGGGCGCCGGTGGTGGAGGTGGCGGCGGAGGCGGGGGCGGAGGTGGCGGTGGCAACAGGAACTCACCGCCGCGCTACCGGCGACGCTCGCCGCCGATGAATCGGCGCAATCGCAGCCCCGCGAGGCCACCACGGCGTCGGCCACGCTCACGCTCGCGTTCGCCCGTCAACAATGCCAGACGAGACCGGCACAGACGATACACGAGGTCTAGCTCTAGTAGCTCTCGATAACGAGCTCGCTACTAAGCTCGTCGAACAACTACCTCCCCTCATAAGAATGTATTTTCACAATCGCGAAGCAAGGATTTTCACAGTGAGCACTCAAAGTGTGTTTGTAAAATGCGAGGAATAAAAGTCAATTTATATTTTTATTTTTCGCCCGTGTGTAATAATGAAGAGGAAAGGCACTATCGTTGGCTTGACATGAACGGCGTTTGCGGACGTGTTTTTCGTCTTTGAAAGAGACTACTAGTGGAGCTCCATTCGTACCAGTTGCGTTACGTCGGCGTCAATTGTTTAAGCGAAAGGTGTTAATATAAATGTTACGTAAATCAATTTAATAGATTGGTTGAAAACTTATTAACAAAGTGAAATTGGCGTGGATATTTTTACGCATTTAACTATTTAAAAAAATGAATCGGATCAATTTAAATAAACAATTCACATATTGATGAAATTTTAGGTGATGAATGGGTTTAAGATGAATTTTTTTAAAGTATAATCAAATCTTACTTTATTGTGTCATCTTTTTAATCTTTAATGATTCAATAAGAGATTGTTTCGAAACATCGATGTAATTTTAGATTCTGTTAGTTATTTTTATGACTTACGAACTTTAACATAAGTTTGACTTATAACAGCAAACGGTATTCTTCTCAAGCCAACAACCGCTGTCCATATCCGATTTATGTAAACTTTATTCGAGCTCGAACAGGAGCAAAAGCTCTTTTGACACATAACTATTTGAAAGAAACGACTTTGCAATATAAACACAAAATATCTTGAAAAAGAATCTTTAACGTTTTCTGTTTTTGTACACAAATGTCATGCGTGGTGTTTTAGTATTGATAAATTTTTCTACCACACTTTCTGTAATGTGATCTGTAACAAGAAAATCAATTTTTACTTGCAAGAGTCACTGGTGTTTGTTAAAGTATGCTTACAGAGAATAAGGAATACTGTCTTAATAGTGTTTAAGAACTTAAAAATAGTACTTTCTTTCTTTTTAGTTGTAATCAGAAGTTCTTATGTGTATATTCCCATTAGATTTTTTTGAATAAAGTGAAAAATATCTTCGATTATTGAATTTAACAGGATTACGATTGAGAATAATGTATGAAAGAATGGGTGAAATTGTAATTTTTGTTAGACTAATTAAAAATGATCATAAGAAATAAATTTATAAACTTGAGTCATTTCTTATAAGCTTCATTATTTACAAAAAATGTATGTATAATAATGTTCTGGAAAACATTCAAGGAAAGGTATTATACAAAAGACATTGAGCTGCTACTTTGATAGAAACTATGATTATTCGACCCTTTTACAAAGAATCATCGATTTTTAGAAAAAACCTATTCACACAAAACTTCCTCTATACTTTATCGCATCCTCTCAGTATCTACAAAATCAGAACCATTGCATCGCATTGCAATTCATTTTCCCATTATTTTTTTTTATCATCTTCAGCTGCATTGATGAAAAATATCTACAGTTCTTCAAATGACGCATATTGTTCGGTTCGCAAATCGTTGTGAAAAACAATATAAATAACTGCACTCCGTCTGGTTCTTTCGTCGTTCGCACAAACTTTATAAATTACAAATTGCCTTATTTTTTGCCTTAACGAGTTTCGCGAGTCAGAAAAGCTGGAGAAAAATTAAAAGAAATATTCGAGTGACTTCGTTTAATCGCCGGTTGATGATGGCACACGTAGGAGGAATTTTAGAGTTTTAGAATTTCCCACGACTCCGACCAAAGGGCAAAATTGAAGGAAGCCAGATAGAACCATACTGAGATTAATCGTTATATTATTGTGTCCCACATTAAGCTGTAATCTTAGTAGAACAAGTTCTACTGTTTTGCAAAATACGAGTAAGGACCAAATAATCATATAAAAATGTTCTTATAACAACTACAAAATTACTTGCATCTAAAATAATAATTACATTTCGTACCTCTTAATATTGTTTTCATATATATTTCCTATGTCGTTTAGGAAAGAAAATTTATATAATTACATATAGTTATATACAAATTACAAAAGACGAAATTCATACACATTAATACATAATTCATTAAATTCGCCTCCTTGATTGAAGTACATGGATACAAGGAAACGATGAATTAAAATGAGTTTAATTTGTATTTACAGCGTAAATACTGGAGTATATTAGTAAACTGTCCCCTAAAGGCGCTTGGGGATCACAAATATTCAGCTAATTATATATAATTTGTACATGAAATATATATAAATTTTTCTTCCCGGATTGAATTCCTTTTCTTATTTTGTTTCTTTTTATGAATAGTACAACGAAATACCAGGTACAAAGTATATGGGAGTTCCTTCATTTTTAATTCATTTATCAATTGACGTTATTTAATTCTTGCCACTGAATTACCGTTAGTTTTTACAAATCGAAAATAACCGCGAGCAAACTATCGGCAACTCAAGGGTCAAAATTTTC
Source organism: Eupelmus azureus (assembly GCA_030522685.1). Taxonomy (NCBI): domain Eukaryota; kingdom Metazoa; phylum Arthropoda; class Insecta; order Hymenoptera; family Eupelmidae; genus Eupelmus; species Eupelmus azureus. The sequence continues at coordinate 51,843 of JAPYZA010001038.1, read as the reverse complement.
GTAGTGTAGATTCTATCTGGGTAAGGCTTAGAGCGATCAACGAAAAAGTTTGCAGTCTCCAAAGCGTACTTTTTGAATTCAACAATCTTTGTATTATCATTGCGCAAGTAACTTTTTTCTCGTCTTTTACTTTTAATTATATCACAGGAAATTGTCAAGAGCTCTCTGAATCGATCACTGGCTGCTTCCTTCCAATTTTTGCCCCGTTTTGTATTAAACTCTTCCTCAATAATTTGCTCCACTACATACCTTCGGCGAAAATTGAGTCTTGTCTACCTTTCTCTCATGCTTTTTCCCTTTTCTCTAGACGCGTCAGCGATAAACAGAGATTCAATTAGTCGTTGCGTTCGATATCTGGCAATAAATAAATAATTAAATAAATTCGGTTTACTTTTTTTCGCACAATCACTCGCTCACTTTCATTACTTTCTCTCTGTGCTTTCGCTCTACAAATATTTTCGCGCGTATTTTCTCACTCTCACATATGCGCAACATTCTTCCCGAACTATAAGTATTCTCATGTGTTCTCGAGTGACGCGTCAGAGATCTAAATATCGCTTAGACGAAAACTTGCAGTTTAATCAATTTTTCATTCTCCGCTCAGTCCATTATTCCTCACATTACTTTTCTAAAATTCAATATATAGGCGTGCCTTTTTCTCCACCTATAATTATATCTTATGCAGAGTAGCGTTTCTCTATCAACCTTACACATTTCTCGCGTATGTTGCTTTGTATTCCTTACTTTGTTTCTCTCTACGTTAATTAATTAATATTACACATGATATTTATAACTGTACGCAGATAGTTATCATCGTTTACGAATAAAGTTTATAGTCGCTATTGACAGACAAACAGTTGCATGGAATCGCTGCTGGACAGCCAGAGCTGTTGCATTGATTCTTTATTCTTTTTTATCCTTCTATGTCTCTAAAAATCACGTCGCTCTGGGTACAATTTTTCTTTCACTTTTACGTCACATTACGTTTAAAATATTAAAGTCTTTTTTTTACCATATTTTCATTTTTTAATTTCTTTTCTCGTTTCGTATTTAGCGCTTGAAATTGGTTTTATTTTAAAACAGACGAAACATCAAAGTCGAAAGCATAAACTTCCTCTTTCGGTCACTGACTTCGAAATGAAATACGAAAAATATCTTATATACCTTATATAGCTCTCCGAAATAAAGAAGAGAAACGTCTTTTTCTTTCTTGTAATTTAAGAAAAAGTATAATGACGTTCAAACGTGACATGAATTTTTAAAAACACTTTTTTTCATATATTAATACACGCCAATCCGACGTTATATTTATACTAATTATATCGAAATCAGCGACTAAAAAATCCGATAAATCACAATAGACGATAGACACTTGCATAAATTTATTATACTACTTTAACTTAATAGTTTGTTTATACATTGCCATTTCAAACGAGAAAAAATTTATCATTACAAATATTTTAAAAAGAAAATTGTATTAATTATTTTTATTATTAAAAAGCATATTGTCAATCACAACGTACTAAGAACTTAAATTTATTGAATGAAGATATAAACACGGGAAAGAAATTCAAGTTTATTGTTCTAAGATATTTCGATTTTATTATTAATTATAGTCTCATTTAACAAAATTCAAAGTAAAGCTAACATATCACCTTGCAGTTTTAAAAGCATATAAAAATTATCTATTATTTGCATTCAAATAGATAAATTTTACATGTCATATGACCATAAAAATGTATAAAATTAACTTTAATAACAAAAATATTTATACAATTACACCTAAAATCACATAATATATACAAGTCTATGTAATAATTGAGATTAAAAATTTAATTACACTTTTTTAAAAGTTTGTTTAGTATAAAAAGTGTCATCTTTATAACAAAACTCATTTTAAGGCATTACTTTCTTGTTAACCAAACAAAACTTTCATTTTTCATTTGAAATCAGTGATTCGAAAAGAAAGTATAGTCAATAAATATATAAAGAAAAATTATTAATTAAGTTCAATCAACTAAATAGTCTTTTTATATTTTTTACATCTTTAAACAATTCTTTACTATAAAAAATGCTCCTAATAGCAACAATATTTTTTGTAGACGTAGGAGAGATTGAAGATACATTCTGTTTTTTTTTTTATACTCGACTCTCGTTATAACAAATCACTTTGCTAGGAATATAAAGAGATTTTCCCACATTACAAAGCGTTTTCAAATATCTAGATACTTTTTATATACATACTTGTTTGTTACTATAAAATCGTCATAATATACCAGTAAACATCAAATGTACTAAAAAATCACCAAATAAATAAGGAAAATGAAAAAATTTAGATTAGTCATGAAAGTTAACAAAATCTTTTTTACCAATTCCATGATATTACATTGAGAACGTTCGAAATGCTAAATTGTATTCAATGTACTTGAAATAGATCAAAAACACGTATATACAAAACATTCTTAGGTAGCACTGCAGTATTTTGACCGGTAAAAATAAAAGCACTCAAAGAGTTGTATAATATAATATTTTTGATCAAAATCAAGTACTTAAAAATAAACTTAGAACGTTCGATTTTTTTTTAACTACTTTCATTATAATATACTAACGAAGTTACTACTCGAGTTTTTTAAACAAAAATAACGTAAAACTTTGACGATTTTACAGTAACAATCAACAATCTAATACCAAATAAACAAATTCCTCAATCATGATGAGAAACGCGGTCTCAAATGCGACTTATTTCACGCACCTAGCAAGAAATTGCAGACCGCGCAATCATTTATGCACACTCCTGTATTATCTAACTCAGAAAATAAACGCTCTACGAGCGATTCACGACGGCTTCTCTCCGACTCGAATCTACCATTTCTCGTTACCCCTCTTCCTTCTTTCCAATATTAGCACAGTTTTATCGTGAATAATTGAAACGCCAATGTAGAGTAGTATCTCACGACTCGATTTTTTTCTTCTCTCTCCAGAATCTCTATAAATATCAGCAATGTATAATAATGTTCACTATGTACAAAATTGGGCGCGTGGCGGCATTCCCGTTTTATGGCGGTGGGCCCTCCGGTGCTCCTCCTCGCCGAATCGTTTGGTAAGTCGCGAGCTTTGAGAGGACTCCACCACGGTTCGCTACTCCGCATCCCTCGGCAGCGTCGTATCATCGCGACTGGGAGTTATCCTCCTTCTTGTGCAAGTCTGCGGCGCTGTGCGACAGCATCGTCTCAATTGGCCTGACCTGAGGCTGGCCTGTAGGCACCTGGCCCGGTGCGCCTGGACCAGGTCCCGCCCTGTGGTGCATATGCAGATTGCTCAAGGGTCCCGGACTTGGATCCTTACCCCGTAAACCGGCGGCTACTGCTGCAGGCGGCGGTGGTGGGTAGCCCGCTACACCATACAATTTGGCGCGCTCTTCTTCTTCTCTATAGGCTGCGGCCGCCATGAGGGGATTGTAGCGCAATTGCTGCAGCGGATCGTACCTGTACGGGTCACGGAACGGATCCGTTGGCCAGGCAGGCGGTCCCCCTGGCTGAGTGGCTGTAGCTGCAGATGGTGGTGGAGGCGCAAAGTGTTGCATTGGATGCGAAAGTTGCAGCCCGGGTACTGAACGGCCCATCGTATGCGGGGGTGGCACCGTATGTGGATGACGTCCTTGCAGGTAAGGATGTGGTGGATGCGTGTGGTGATACCTAATAAACATAAAATATAATATTAATAATTATATAAGTAATAATAAAAAATGTTGTTTTTTTTTTTAAGAATTTGAAAGTTTTAGCTAATTAGATTGAATAAAAGTTTATAAATACAGAAACAAATATTTTATGTATTAAAATAAGAACTGACCTTATCCATTTTTCCGTGTCGTGCAAGACGTTCTGCAGGTCTACACGTTCATTACGTAATTCGAATTTCTCTCTATATTAAACGAAAATAAATATATTACATATTAAAAACAGATAGAACAATATTATAAACATAAAAAGCTAGTTACACAAAAGCAAGATGATAAGAGAACTTAGAATTCAATTTATGTTATTGTAATAACGCTACAATTTAAGCACTATTGAATCCACGATTAAGATGAAGTTTTTGCTTGTTCATTGCTTTTGGGGTAATAAAATTTATTCTAATTCTACAAACCTTGGATCTGGCATGGCATTGGGCTGAGGTCCAGGTGCCGAAGGCGGTGCCCTTGTCAACATAACGACATCGTCATCCTTACTTCTCGGTTCCTCTTTCACCCTGACCATAGGCGTAGGATCCATAGGATTTGCACCATTTCTTAGGGGTGATCTATCTCTTCCAACAACAACGTGCTGCTGTCTGCTCTGCTGCAGAGCTTGCTGCTGTTGTATGTACCTTTCTCGTTCCATTTCCCGCCTTTCCATTTCTCTGCGCTCCTTTTCTCGCCTCTCACGTTCCCTTTCCGCAGCTGCCTCTGCCTGTTTTCTCTTTTCTTCCTTCTCGCGTTCCTTCCGTTCCCGCTCCCGTTGCTCTTCCCGTTCGCGTTCGCGTTCTCGTTCTCGCCTAATGCGCTCTCGTTCACGCTCACGTTCTCGCTCCCGTTCGCGTTCACGTTCACGTTCTCGTTCGCGTTCTCGTTCGCGTTCGCGCTCCTCTGCCTCGGCTCGTCTCGTATCGATGCTAGGCGGCTCAGGTTTCAAACTCCAAGCAACAGTCGTGGGTGGATATCCAGTCGTAGCACGTTGTAATCTATTTCAATAAATAAATAAAGAAAGAAATTAGTATAAACATTTACTTATTAAGAGAAATATATTCACTATAATGACTTACCCTCTCCATGGATCATGAACTGAACTCATACCCGGTAGCGGTGGCATATCTCTCGTTGGCGGAAACCCTGAAAGAGTTGGAAAGTTCGGATTTGCAGTTGCGAATGTCGGTGGATATCTTCCAAATGGAGACATTCCTGCTCCTAAAAAATTGAAATCATTATTTTATAATTTTTCTGGAAATTCGTAAATAATTTGAGTAAAACTGATAAAGATTTAATTAAACTCTATTAGACTGTTATTTATATTGTTATTTATTTTGTACCTAGATGCGAAGACGGCGCAGAAAGGAAGCCGACAGTGTGCGATACCGGAGGTCCCGGTGGATGCGACTGTAAGGCCGTGGAAAATGGCGGTGCCAGCTGGGACCCACTTAAGCCCAAAGCACCTGCTGGTCCTGTCTGGAAAAGGTGACCTGGTGGTCGCAGTAATTCTGTTTTCGTATTGACACCACCAGCTTTGGCCTCTGCTTGTTGCTTCTGCTGGTGATGATAAATCTCCCAGGCTATTCTAACGTGCATTGCATTCCATTTTCCAGTTTTCTGTAAATTTAAGTTATTATTCAAACTTAACTTATTATAAAACTATGTAGACTGATTATTTATTTATTTTATTAATTAAATAAATTATACCAAAAATACGAATAGCTAGTATAAATCGTATAATATAAAATAAATTAAGTTTAGTCGCTTCTGACTTAAATTTTAAGATGTTCATGTTAAATATATCAAGCCAAACTATAAACTTCAAGTTCCTATTTTTTAATCACGTTTCGAAGTTGATTTGAGTTGATCTAAGAGATCTTTCAGGTACATATAAGTTTACTAGACATAAATTATGAATATAAAATTACCGCAGGCGCATATGACGTTACATGACTTGGTGATACGAAAGGTGTAGTAGGAGGCCCTAAGCCAGGATGAAGGAGACCAGCATTGAAACTTGAGTAGTTGCCGAGATTGAGATTCCCCCGAAAAAATGGAGAGTCCACTCCACCCAGCTTTGGAATGTCCTTGAACTATAATAAATGGTTATAGATGCCATCACTTACCATATTTGAATGTTTTTGAATTATTCTTAATAATACTAACAATCGGTGGCGGAAAGAGCGACGAAGCCGTTGGTGGCGGTAGTATTGGCGTCGTGTGCTGATGAACATGCGTATGCTGATGTTGATGATGATGCATTTCTGTTCGAAGGTATGAAGGAGGACCAAGACCGGCGGCCACATTCCTATCGTGCGAAGCTAGAAACCGATTGTCCAGCTCGCGACGCGCCGATAGCAGATCCGTCTGACCCGGTACATGGCTCGTACCTATTTTTGATTCTACATTTTAACATAGTAATTCGGTTCATTTGCAACAGAGATGGACGAGTTATGATTCCCTTCATAAAAATATATTTTCACAAACTGAATATTCTTATAGATATTTATTACTTATTATATTGCTTTACATTAATAATTTATCTACATTTTTATTTGTGTATTTATTTATTTATCCATGTATACAATTACAAGCCTATCAGCTGACAATATATGAATAAAATGTTTGTTACTAGAGTGAATATTATGCAATTTTTACAGATAATAAACAAAATAAAAATTTTTTATTAAAAATTGAAATTAAAACACAATTAGCCAAGTTAAACTATCATTTTAAAAAATTGAAAAAAAAAAGGAAAATTTGTTTTTATTTTTGAAATAATATCTGCCCATCTCTGTTAAATAAATAACAAGTTATGGAAATGCTTATTAACTTACTTGAACTTTGAAATAGCGATTCTGCAGAGAAAGGATTGGGATTGGAGGTGGGTGGAGGAAGCGAAGGCAAGGAAGTGTGCGGACTCGCGCTCGAGACTGGTGGAGGCAGCGGCGCTGCAAACATCGGTGGGAATAGACCTAGCGGTGGCACCGGTGGTGGAGTCGGCCGTGGAACCGACGTTGCCGTCGCTGGTGACAGTTGTGACGACGTGTTGCTACTATAAATAAAATTCAATTAATCATTAACATTTTTCATAAATAAAGGTTAAATTGCCACAAAAATAATTTAGATTTTGAATGATAATAAATTATAGATATTCTTCAACAGTGACTTAATACAGATAGATAATTAATTCTTACCCCATCCATCCTTGAGCCTTGGAGTACGCTGGTAGACTAGAATTGGCTGGGGAGGAGGTGTTTGGCACGCTAACCGGTGTTACACTGCTTCTGCTGAGGCTGCTCACATTACTGCTGTAACAAATAGTTTTGTTGTATTATCAACTTAGATATTAATTTAACTTGTATTTTTAACTTTACTCTACAGGTATGATTTATTTAAATCAATGTTTGCATATTCAATTAAAGATAAAATTAAATATCACTTTCTTTAATTGAAAATCAATAATTGCACATTACTAAAATTTATACTATTTTGAAAAACACTATATTTAATTAAAAAGTCTCTATAATGATTCTTACCTATAGCTATCTCGTTCACGATTCGGACTGTGACCTCTTGGAGAGTTGTTCGTATTTCTTCCTGCCAGACTGCTGGCCACAATGTCCCTGTGCGCTATCGCGTTGGCCGTTGTCACGGTGTTCGTTACCGTTGAGACACAGGACGTCGTTACAGCGCTCAACGGAGTGCTGCTACCGCTCATGCCAGTATGATTATTCGTAGCAGCGCTACTTATTGTTGACTTGCTCAGATTTGTACATGGCGATGCTCTGCTACTTCTCTGTTATTACAAAATAATTTATATTAATCAAACGATTTTAAATTAATTTTAACAGGCAAATAAATAACACGTTAATTACGATGTGTAAAATACTTACGATATCGGTACGCGACGAGGCCGAGTGCGAGGGCGATGGCACAGCGGGCGGCAGATACGGGCTGTGATTCAGCGCCGTGTAGGGGGTGTAGAGTGGTGGATAGGACGGCTGGGTCTGAGGATAAGCAGCCATAGGCAAAGGTGGAGGGTAGCTCGTCGTGGCGGCGCCGTTTGACGGCGCAGCCGGCGTCACCCCGAGACTCGCTACCGCTGGCGAAGTCGTATGCGACGTCGAGGATACGAGGGGCACAACGTTGGGCGGATGCAGCGCCGGTATCGATGTGTGCGGTTGCGGTGGTTGCTGCTGCGCCGGTTGCTGCTGCTGAGTCTGCTGAGGTTGTTGGGGCTGCTGTGGCAACTGGGGCTGATGAAGCGGATGTGGATGTGACGTTGGCGGTGGTTGCTGTAGTTGCGGTTGTTGTTGCTGTTGTTGTTGTTGTAACTGCTGCTGCTGCTGTTGTTGTTGCTGTTGTTGTTGCTGCTGCTGCTGTTGTTGCTGTTGCTGGCAGAGAGAAGGTGGCGGCAGCGCCGGCGATACCGGACGCTGCTGCGGAGCTATTGCACGTGGGTTCGCTGCTAGCGGACTAGTCATCTGTTGGTTGGAGAATAAACAAGGTTAATCGTGAGCTTGGATGTGGATAATCACTATGTTTAAAATGAAAAAGAAAATTAGCAAGATACTAAAAATAAAGAGAAGAAGAAAATAACCATATAGCTAAAATTTAACAGTATTGCAAATATAATTTTGAAAAAGTGAAATGTGTAATTTTTGTTAAATGCACAGAATCGCAAAATAAAATTTTTAACAAATATGTTTATAATATAAAGTTTTTAGCGCAACAGACAATTTTTAGCTGTGCTAATTAACGGTAATTAAATAACAATCAACACGAAATTACTAACAGGTAGTTAAATTAAATTGACGTTGCAATGCTAAGTATAACTTTATTGTGACGCCTTGACATAATTAGTCTTATATAAAGACTTTTTACTGACTTTTAAATCTTCTTTAAAATAAATCAAGGTTTATTGCACGAACAATTATTGTATTTCCTCAATTAGAATTAACTGATACTATGATTAAAACGACTTTAAAAATCAATTTTTTATTATAGAAATAACTAGAAAAAATTAAAATTGAAAAAGATTTGGCGCAAAATTTACATATGAAGTATAAGCATAAAATGCATTTTTAAATGCACTATGGGTTTTATAAATGTGCATGCACATAAATTTCAGACATGACTATCGATGTTTGCGATTCATATTCACACTTGTATATTTTAGGTAAAATTATAAAAAGTATATACGATATACAAAATGACTTTTTAATGAGTACATCAAAAGTACAATGAGATTTTAAATTCGTCGAAATAAGCTTAATACTCAAACTATAAAAAACCTTGTAGTTCAACAATAAAATTCTCGTATCAAATAAAATTTTCATCAAAAGTGACCTTATAAAACCAATTACTTACATACAAAGAAATTGAATTTCACAAAATCCGATAAACTAAGTTTAAATGTTTAAACCTAGTTTTAACATATGAAATAAAAAAATAAAAAAATACTTACGGGTGGTTGGGATATGTGCGGAGGTAACGTGGGGCTTGGAGGACTGGGCGCCGTTGGGACTGGCGCGGTGGCAGGCACAGGAGGAGGAATCGGCGCCGGGGCATCTGTCGCAGGATTTGAGATCTGGCCGCCGGTATCTGGTGGCGAGCCGCCCGCCCCGTTCGCCGGAGGCAGCACGTGCGGTGAAGAAGATGGCAACTCGTCTGTATACAAAAATACACAACTGGTTAGTCTTCCTTTAATCATCACGATCTTCTGATTGCATTCAGAGCAAAATTAATAGGTAATCAAATCTGTTTTGTTTTCTTTTACTGTTAAGGCTGAGAAACATGATATTTTATGGGAGAAAAAGTCATTTTAACTTTTTTTCTTTGAATATAAGCAATTGAAATATGCAAGAATGACACTTACATTTACGTGCAAGGGGTGGTGGGGTAGAAGATTCAAAGAGTATCGATTCCGCATCCGAGTTCTGAAACGAACAAAAATATTGTTAATTCATACAGCTAAGAATATACTTTTAACACTTCAATGATCCTACACAGCTAAGAATATACTTTTAACACTTCAATGATCCTACACAGCTAAGAGTGCGGTAAACGACTTCTTAGCAACATTATATGGGTTTCCTTTTTGCAAAATCAGAAATAAAAAAGCAAGTCATTTATTGCATTCGGTTAACTGTGTAAGAAGAAACGCGTGTGAAAAGTCTCCTTACCTTATCGTCTTCTCCTTCACTATCACACTGTGGAAAGAAGAGATGTAACATTAGTAATCGTTTTTTATTTTACGTGCTGTATTAGTACACTCGTATAGCGACTCTTATTTTGTTTTTTCCAGAAAAGAAAACGAAAATACTTACGATATAACCTTTACCCGAACTGCAATGACTGCTAGCCTGTGAAGCAAAATTTGTATGCTCTTTACGTATGCGCAGAGACTATTCAAATTTATCTTTAGATTACTTCATTATTAGCAATGTAAAAAATTAAAAAAAAAATTAAAAAATAATAATAATAAAAGAATAGGAAAATAAAAACGAGCTGTACTCTTGTGTAAGCATTCGTCAAAAGCACGCTCTCGTGCTTTTATTATCGACATGTGGTCTTTATCGCAAAATGTTTATTGAATCAACATAAAAAAGATATGCAAGCGCTTTATCGAGCATCGTAGAGGATAAACGTTGACTTTTCTGTTTTTGAAAAAATTATGGCCATTTCCCAATTCATGAGATTCTAAGTGAATATGCCATGTATATGTACAATGGTAGTAATGATGAATGGATTGCCAATTGGATGTGAACAAACGACACTTCAATATGAATGCGTGCTCTTTCTCCTCCTACATTACTTTATACACATAAATTGTTTTTATAAATATACTTCCTCTTGTTAAAACTTTATTCACCAAATAACCACTAGTGTAATTATTAACAAATTTTATTATTACGAATATATACAAAACAGATTATGATAGTATTAACATTTAAATAATGTTAAAACAAGAGGAATTAATACATTAATAGTGCATATCTTAAAATGTGATTGTGGCTAATGTGCCTTAATAATATTTTACACTAAGAGAATTATAATACAAAAAAATTAAATAACTTTTAACTCAAGATATGGTTATCCTTTTTTGAAATATTGTTGTCTAAAATTATTTAAAATAAATAAAATTATAATTAATAAGCCGATTCGAGTGAAAAAGTTTAATTCTTCAATAATTTTTGAAACTTTAATAAATAACAAATCTTTAACATTTTATCGATATTGATGGATATAATAGTAAAAAGTTGATAGAATCTTCAGTTCCCAGCTAATCTGGTATTTTTTCATATTTTTTCTCTCAGTATACAAATAAATATTTTTTAAAAACACAACTTTAAACAAACCATTATTAGCCGAAAATCACAAATTAAGATAAGCTAGAGTGACTATTAACTGATTTCAAATTTACATAAACCTAAAACCAATAGATCCTTAAACTCGTGCGTGTTATGGCGTGAGAAAAAATGTTATGTCTGAATGAAGTTATCAACGACAAGAGTGACGAATGAATGAATTGATTGGCAATTAAATGCGAAAGACTCGGAGACAAAATGAAACGAAAGGATAGAACGTGCGTGCTGTTTTTCCGTATTGTACCCCCTCTCTTCCCGTGTTATCCCCGTAGAATAATGAAGGTATACCCGTTTTTGTGCGCTTACATCGCTAAGATGGTCCCTGGAACTGTCGGCGTCCTGGCTGTCCCTCGGGATGCCAGAGCCGTGCAATTGCTCGGAAGCTCTTCCGCTGTCGTCGCTCGTGCCTGCATCTAGGCCCTGTGTCGCACACAAAAAAAGAAATCAATCGTCAGTTGTATGCGCCGGGGACAAATGAAGTGGTGTGTTAAACAAAAAATTGCTCGTCTAGTGGTACGGAGGATTTTTTTTTTTCGATAAAACGATTGTATTGATAAGTATTTAAAAAAGAGTGTGCTCTGATAATATTAAAAACTTTTCAAAACAAGTATATATGTGTAAAAGAAAGTTCTTTTAAAAAGAGTTTTTTGTTTTGTTACGTTTTAAAAGTTTCAGCAAATTGTATTTTTTGTAGTTAAACACAAAAAATATTTTTATAAAAATTAAAAAAAATAAAAAAACATTGAAACTTTGTAGTTTTATTCACTATTATAACGATAGTTTCTTTTTACAAGATTTTTACGCAATGGAATTTGGTGTAAAATAAAATTTAATCCTCTAGAAATCTACTTTAATATTTACTCGGCGCAAAAATGAGCAGACAAGAAACAAAAGGAAGCTCGTGCCGAGTAAAAAATGTATTTTCGTTAAAACCATACAGCAAAGAAAGAAAATGATCTCGTGATGATTCGCAAGCAAGAAAGGTAATTCGTTGTAAATTGGTTTGGTAGGGCTCTGTGTATACGCATATAACGAGGCGACGAGGCGCAGTGTTGCAAAGTATTTTGCTTAAACTCGATGTTTCCGATAAGCGATTGCAGTTAATAGAAGCAACGCCGGCCACGGCGGCAGAAGGAGGCTTGAAAATTACCTGGTTGAGCGTCGAGGGTGTCAGTATGGAATTATGCGTGTTGTAATGGTTGGGCTTAAAGTGGTTTTTAATGTGGTGGTCGTTGTGCCGGTTATTCTGTCCCGTGTCCACCTTCGGCTTCTCGTCCGCCAGTGACAGGATCGAATGCAGCTTCTTGATGTTATTCTTGCCAGCTAGTTTTATTGCACTCTGTAATCACACAAGAGAAATGGCCTGCTTTAGTACGCATTTACGTGTTATATGGATTATATAGAGAGATGAGATTTTTAGGAAAAGTATTTGATCGATAATTTATGCACTATGTTAATGATGGATTAAGTTTCGTGGATAGTCTTATTTCTCGGCGGTCTATAAGGAGGTTCCTTACAATCCTTTTTTCAATGATACGGTTTCATTTTCAATATCGTGTTTATAAAATTCCTACTTGCTATATTGCTGTATAACTTAATACGGCTAAATATGCGCATCTTCGGAGCTAAAACTAAATAAAAAATATAAATGGTTATATGATGAAAATATGCCTGTCCACTATAATGCATGAATAATGATTAATTACCTAGTAATGAAAGTGACTTATTAATTATTCACATTATTGTGATATGTGTGACAGAATTATTAAGGAATATAAAAAAAAAAATTTCATGGAATGGATTAACTGACCAGTCAAGTCAGTTGACAGCGCATCCGCATAACGATAGACTAACGAAAATCGGATTAAGACGATCACACGAGAGCGAGAATAAATATTCTTTCAAGTGGTTAATTGCATTAGAGTTTACGCGAAACGAGAATGTCTCTGTAAACAGAACACACAAGCCGGCGCTCGCGCGCGCGCGTGGCGAACGCCGCCGCCGCCGCGGCGCTTATTCGGTTCTCTCTCCCATCGAAATGCGCGCTAGTTTCGCTGCTAGTGAATTAAACGGATTACTTACATTATTTACCTTTGTCGGAAAGTGACACTTAAACTTTTGCTAGAATTGATAGCCGCGCTGAGCTGCTGTCAATGGAAATCGATATGCAGTGATTTGAAGTGCATTTGCACTTGGTAATTTTTCGATTAATGTATTGGAATATGTGTCGTTAAGTGACTGTGTAAAGTATTTATTTAAGTAGAGACTAATGTGTAGAAGATTGATTTCATTTTAAAACAAACATTTCGATTGCATGAAAATAGCATCTTTTATGCACTTTTGAAAAATGCCTGTAAAACTATGGATTCAAAATATTTTTCTACTCAGTCTTTAAAAGTACTGTGATGCCACAAGTTTTTAAAAAACTACATTACTTTACTAAGTTTTCAGTGCTCTTTACCCCCGGCGACAATTGTTTCAAAAAAATTCAAAAGCTCTCCTATAAGTTCATTTCTTTTTTATGAAAAATTCTCTTATTTTATTCAGATCATATCAAATCTCATTAATTACTAACAAAATTTATATTTTATTATATTCGTTTTCTCAAGCCAGACAGAAAACCATTTTGTTATATTATTGATATAGATATTTACATTCTCAATATAAACAGAAAATTTAATAAACTTTTCAGAGAAAAATGCGTTTAGTAATAAATGTATCTCTTACATTTTTGAATTTTATCAAAGAGCACCAATGTATTAGTAAATTAAAACTTAAAATATTTGTAGAATGATAATAATTTAAAAAAAGACGCAAAAGATATTTTAAATTCACAATTTACAGGCAATTTTGAAAAGTGCATAGCAGATGCAATTTTGATGCAATCGAAAAATATAAAGTAAGCGCCACATCATTTTCTGAAAAGGACATATTTTGAAGCCATCATTGACACGGGTACATGCAGCTCATTCGTTTTGAGGTAGAATCGATTAAATTTATTCTATATGTGACGTTATTTTAAAAACATAAAGCGTCTTATCGCACTTCAGTTTTTCTAAATTAACAGTTTTTTTATTCAGTAATAAAGAACTATAAAGCACTTTTAATCGCCATCCCAAAGCTTAATCTCCATGACTATAGAGCCGTAAATTCAAAGAACAACGAGTAAAAAAAATGTATCTCCACATATTCTATTCAAAGTTCTCCCCTCGTGACACGTGTTTCGTCTTCGGGGAGGTCGTGCGTGAGCGCGGCCACGAAAAAAGAAGCCCCGCTTTTCTGCTCCAAGCGCGCGCACAATGCACGCTGAAAGCTGTATGAATAAAAATTAATCGCAGAACAAACATGTACTGCCGATAAATAAGCGTCTATTTGGTAAAAAGGTTATAAGCTGTCCTAGTTTGAAAAAAATCGAAAGAAAATGCCGGAACGCTTGTCGGAAAGAGGTTTTCGAACGGCTGCGGCCTACATAGGGTGAAAACGTGTGCGGCAAAATAATTATCGATTTTTGCGCGCGTAAGTTATTTATCCCGCGTGGTATTTGTTGTCGCGCTCGGCCAGAGTGAAAAAAGTTGAATGACTGAAAAAATGTTTAAATATTTAATATAATGTGTTATTTGCAAATAATGCTTTGTTAAAATGATAATACACTTAGTTTATGTATTATTCATTAAAAGAAATAAATGATATACAGCTTGGCTTGTACATTTAAATTATACATTAGTCTGGAGTTCAAAGCGTTGTAAAATAATGTGTAATGCTGGTTGAAATAAAAAGCCGCACTTTTGCCGCGAGTATGAGATTAAAAAAATAAAAACAAAAAAAACTAGCGCTCACGCATCGTCGAAAAGTAGAGAGCGAGAGAGACAGAGAGTAGTAAAGAGATTTTCCAATAGTGAAATAAAAGTACTTTATGCACTGTCCATTTTTCGAGTAAATATTGACGTTAAAAAGCAATTGCAGGCCGAGCGTGGCCGTAAAAGCATCGAGCAGTGTTAGCCGAGAGAAAAAGCGTAAAGCTGAAAAAAAGTTACCTAAACTTGGCTTTTCCCACCGGCATTCCTCACTCTCAATTCCAAGACGACGCCGGAGCAGATTCGCACATCCAGCCTCTCTTTCTCTCTCTTTCTCTCACCGCAGCTCTCACGCGTTCCGCTAAAAATCCTAAACTGCAGTGGCGAGCGGTGAGCGCTCAGACAGAGAGGGCATCAGCGAGATAGAAAGAGAGAGAGAGAGAGAGAGAGAGAGAGAGAGAGAAAGGGACGGAGCGGTAAGGTTATAACGCGCGGAGCAGTCTCCTGCCGAAAGGCTCGGCAGCGGGCAACTAACGACGCGCGCGCGCGCGCGCATAAAGAAGTCGCGAATCGACGCGAGCGCGCGCGAGAGCGCGGGCACAAAAAGCGCGACGACGAGTGCAACGGTCGGTATCTCGTCAAGGTGTGCTGTGTGCCTGCTGCTGCTGCTGCCGCCGCTCTGCTGCTCTCTGCTCGCGTTCCCCTCTCTTTTCTCGTTCGCTCTCTTTGGAATAAAAGAAAGAGAGCGAGCAGCAGCAGCAGCCGGTGCGTGTAGGCAGGGAGGGGGATGATATCGAGAAGGAGGAGGAGGAGGAGGAGGAGGGATCGAGAGAGGAAGAAGACATTGACCGAAGGAACGCGACGCGCAAGGCCTTAGCTGCGGCACAGCTGTACGTGCGCGGACGGGAGGTACATTTTGTTCAACGACGCCGAGGAGACGATCACGCTTCTTGCGCCCTTTTTTTTCTTCCATCGCTTTATGTATGTATATGGGTTGCTGAAAGACGGAGAGAGAGAGAGAGAGAGGGAGGCTTTTTCGAGGCTTATGAAAAATTTACGGCACGACTGGATATGTCGTGTGCGCGCGCTTTGTCTGCGGAATTTTGAGGCCCAGACAGGAATTGCCGATGGAGAATATCGAGCTGCTGTAACGATTGGACTTTTAGTTATCTGGAAATCTGGATTTTATTCTTCAATTTCACTAAAAACTAGAGTGGATTAAAAACTGGTTTATTTTCTTACTAGTATACGACAGAATTTTTACAGCCCGGCGAATGTATAAAAAGTAAAGAAACATGTTTGGACTCCCCGAGCTTTTATACGCTTTATTTTCACTGAAATTTCAGTCTAGAATAAAAAGCGAGCATACAGATTTTTTATATCACCACTGCTAAAATAACATCCTACTAAAATCGAAAAATTTTAAACAATTCAGGCAACTTTGAAAATCCTCAAATTTTCTCCCTCCATTTCCTTCCATCGAAATTCCCTGCAGCAAAACCGCCCGAAAATCCGGCCAGCTCAGCCAAAACGCTCAAAAATACATCGCTTATCGAGATGCATGCTGCACACACACACAAAGTTTCGTTTTCGCTGTACACACTCGCCGAGAGCCAGATAAAAAGGTATATAACGGGAGCCGAACGAGAGGCGCGCGGGGATATTGGAAAACAAGAGGCTGCTGCGGCGGCGGCGCGCGCTAATCCGTCAATCAGTGATCATGGAAATCAGATTGAATAATGTGGTTTAACGGTCGCGCCGTTTATCAGATTTCGGAGTACACGCATATATAGCGAGAGAGAGCGGGACGAGACGCCGGCTTTGCGGATCGAGAGAGAGTGAGTGAGTGAGGTAACTCTGTATAAAATTGAAGCGTGTTCTCGTGAGAAAAAATGGCATAAGATAAGGCCGTGTGTTATTACGCTACTTTGTACTAATTGTGCGAATGGAGATAACAATGGAAATTTCGCCCGTAGCTTATCGCGCCGTTAGAAGCGGCGCTCTCGTGCTTATTAATAGCTCTGGGCTACCGCTCGGTGAGGGAGCGGGCGCGCAGAGCAGCAGCAGCAGCAGGCCGCGCGCGTAAAATGAATCTAGTCCCGGAGATTAACTTTCGAACTTGTCGATATAAGAAGGCTGGCTTTAATAAGCTCGGCGGCCCCGGGAGAGGGAGCGTTTAAGCCTAATCACGGGAGTAGAGCCACTCGGCAACGAGCCTCGCATTATCTCTAACGAGCATTAAAACATCGGCTACTCGCTTATAAACCTACCGATCAACCGGATGCATTTACCTCGGCACGCGCGATAAAGCCGACGCGTTCGAGCTACACAAAAAAGGGCCAATCTTCCTTCTCTCTCTCTCTCTCTCTCTCTTTCGAGATAACGGCTTGGCGCTTAAAAACGCAAACTGCTTCTGGGAAGGTAAGAAGAAAAAAAAGGACGACGGCAGCTCTTTACTCTCCCCCGCGATTATCAATCGGCCGATCAAGTCTCTCTCGACTGCCGGCGTCTCCGGCACCCCCCGCGGAAAAGGGCAGCAGCAGCAGCAGCAGCAGCAGCAGCCGGCAGAGCGTCGGTGGCAGGGAAAAATCAATATAGCCGGAAATCGACGACGAAAAAACAGAGAGAGAGCGGAGCGGAGCGAGCGCGCCGAAAGTGCAAATTTTCCGATGCACACGGGGGTAGAGTGGGAACAAGAGAAAAAAGCGCGAGGAAAAGCAGCAGCAGCGTGTGCAGCACACGCAGCGAGAGCTCGCCGAGCGTAGCTGTAGTTTGTACAGTGTGTAGTATGTATACCCGGACGGTCGAGAGAGAGAGAGAGAGAGGAGTAGAGGGGAGCGGTGCGGCGACGAGGAGCGCTTTCGGCTTTGCGGCTACTAAACTCTCGCCGCTGGCTGCAGCGTTGCCACGTCTGTGCCGCCTCTCTGCGGCCCCTCCACGCCGTTTTATATTATTCCCTCCACCTCTGCCCCCGCGCGCGCGCGCTCATGCTGCCAGCGCGTTCCTCTCTCTCTCTCTCTCCCCTTCGTTTTTTCAAAAAAGCGAGACGAGAGAGAAAAGCGAGTGCAAGAGAGAGATGCTTATGGTGCAGGGATATATGTGTACACGTACACGCTCATTAGTCGATCGACGATCGCCTCCTCCTCCCATACTACTCAGAGCCGGCGCGCGATCATCGGGCCTTTTAATCACTCCCGTATACGTCTATACACACATCCCTCCCTCGTTAAGAGCGCGGCGGCGGCGACAAATCGCGCATGATTGCCGACGCTGCCGCGGCCGTCGCCGCTGCTACTGCTGCTCCACTTTCTTTTTCGCGGCTCGCTCGCTCGCTCTCTCGCGCGCGCGCAAGAGAGAGAACCTTTTTTCGAGCGCTCGCTCTCTGCGCGCAGAGAGGTTTGGTTGGTTAGTCGCTCTTTTTTTGCGGTGAGAGCACGAGTGGGGAAGCTCGAAAATGCGCTGCCGACGCCACCGCCGCTGCTTACACGGTGTGTTTTACAAGCGTATTATGCGCCTTGACAAGCGGCCGAGAGCCGCGCTGCTTTTTTTGCGCCTTTTTGCAAGTGAGAGAGAGAGAGAGAGAGCGGTTTTTATTGGATGTGCTGTTGCTGCCGCCGTTGTTGCAGCGCGCGGGATGACCAAACAAACGTTTACAAATGAGAGGCAACGTGATTTTATGCGCCTCGCCAAAGAGAGGAAGGATAATGACGAAGGGACAAATTGTAAATGATTTAAGGTGACCGCCGCTCTCGCAGACCGCGCTCCCAAGACACTTTTATGCCGCTCGCTTCTCCGGACAATCAGTTTTTATTGCGCAAAACTTGAGCTCCGCGCGCGCTTCGCTGAAAAGCCCCGGCAGATAGCGGGCTTTTATCTTCAATTAAAGTGAAAAATCATCCGGCCAATCATACGCACACCGTACAGCTATCAGAGACTTCAAGAAAGTTTAGAGAGTTAGCAGTTAAAAATTATGAGCTACGGCCGTACCGTTAAAGCAGCTCATCAACTATAAACATTAAAAACTTCCAGCAACATATGCAGCCTAGCTTCAAAGTGAAAGTAATAGAGGGGCCGATTAAAAGTCCTGCTACTTCAGCACGTTTTTCCATCCAACCGTATATAAATAATCCACTAATGCTATACAGCTTTAACTAAAGATCCATCCGTTATATTTAGCTTTAGCTACACGAGGATCGTTTGACCTTCCGAAGCGAGAGATCTCTCCCACAGGGTTTCTGAAGTTCCACTGTGTGCGTAATGACACTCGTAAAATATGTATACACTCGACAAGCGAGACTACACGATTCGAAGAGCAGAGAGAGAGAGAGAGAGAGAGGGAGAAAGAGGAGTGTAATCCCCCAGCGGCCCGTCGGATCGAATCATATTTCCATTTTCATTTCCTTTAGGCCGATTTCACCCTCTCTCTGTATTACAATTTTCGGGTCACGCGAAGGATGCGGCCGCGCGCCAAATTCAAAGGCTATATTTATTTATTAGGCGCGTCGTATAATCCGCAGCGTATGAAAGTGAAAAATCTATATGGAGCTTGCTTTCTCGTTTATTTTGTAACAGCGGGAGCTCTATTTAGAGGTGATTAACTTATGTATTAATCATTTTAAGTACATTTGCTGGCGGTCGATATTTATTAACGATAGCTTTCAGCGAATGACAAAAAGTGCATCATCTCGTTTTTTATGTTATCTAATATTATAACGTATACTTTATTCAATAGACCCGCTAAAAATACAATCTGAAAGTAGACTCATTTCCAGACGGCAAATAAAAAAGTAAGAGTCAGAATACACTTATCCTAACGCTATAAGCATACAAAACAAGATAAATCGGACTCTCGCAACTTTTTCGCCGGCGCGCCATTATTTTCGCAAACACGAGCGTTCACAGCTAATCCCGACAAATCATCAACTTCCCGCGCGCGGTTCTCTCTCACTCACTCCCATCCAATTTTTTCAAGCCAAGCCGGAATCGTGCGCTCGCCTATGGGTTCGGCTATTTTCTGACCGCAACTCGTTGAGCGAGAGAGCCGAAGCCGGGACGAGAGAGCGATCATAGGGCCGATCGATCGTCGCCGCAGCGTCGGGGGAATGGAAAGCATAGAACGCTGCCTGCCTGCCTGGCTGCCTGCGCGCGCGCGCCGCAGAGATGCCTAATTTGTCCGGCTATTTGTCCAATTAGGCTTATCGGCCGTGTTGCTCGCGCGCGCGCCTATGCTTCGCGCGCTTATGCGTCCGCTCTCGGCCGGTTCTATCTCTCGCTCTCTCGCTAATTCGATTCCCCTCTCGCTGTTTCTCCATGCTTCGTTCTTTTGAGCTTTCTTGTGCGGGCACCTGGAGATTGAGCCGGCTTTTGCGGTCGAGATTACGCGGTATTTGTCGCTGTATACCGAGGCGACAATGAGCGAGCGAAACGAGTTTGCAAGTAAATAGCAGTGCCAAGGAAAAAGGATGAAAAAGCCTCTCGTTTGTGAGAAATGTATTTTTGCTAATGATAGAACGAATGCTGAGACGGTGGAGGCTAATTCAATTGTTTATACAAGAGAAAAGTTATCGCGATATTGAATAACTCATTAAGCGCGGTTAAGTTTAGTAAATTATCAGGTCACGCGACACTCTCTCATTCGATTAGAGCAGCGAGCAGAAGCAAAGAGAGAAGAGATAATTCATATCTGCTCTCAAACATTAAAATACAGCTTAACAGTATCGTAATTACAAGATTCGTTTTATATCTCGTTTCAGGTCGTTTGCTCGTCTATACCGCGCGTGCGCGCACGCTCGGTGCAATCACCTTAGAACACGCGTTTTAATTAAATCTCTATGGAAATTTTTCGGTCAAACTTTTCTCCCAACCACTTAACGCTCTCGCGTCGTTTATGGTTTCATTGCGTTTGTATGTATATACAAAAATGGAATAATGCACCTCGCGCGCGCGCGCTAACGCTCGCACATAGCCGACTATAAATAAAGCGCGATAAATAATTTGACGTTATACATTTTGCCCGGGCTCTCTCTTCTCTCTCTCTCTTTCCTCTCCTTTTTAAAAATGAATAACTGCATACATAATATCACTTTTATGGGATGAAAGTGATAAATTACATAGATAGCTTTTTCATGCCGCCGGTCAATTTGAATATATTACACTTTTACGCTTTTTTATCAGCGCCTGAGCGCGAGCGAGCGGCCGAGCAAGCCCCCCTTCTCACAAATTAAATAACCCGCAACAAGTCATGAACCTTCCTTTTTTTCTTCCTCCCGGCTTTTTTTCGATGCCCCGAGCGTATGGAAAACACGTATTACGCGAATTAATCATTAACTTGATTAAAGTTTTCCCGGTAAATACGAGCGTTCCCCGTATTTTTATAACTCTATTTTCATGCTAAACAATTTCTGTTTTAAATTACACTTATTAAGCGCTACTGTTTGTTTTAAGAAAGATAAAATTGCTCTTTGCCGCACGAAAATTCATTAACACACAAATGCCTTTGCACAGCTACAAAATTTAATTCCCAACTGAACTCTCGCTTCTCCCAACGAATTTATTCAAGGACCGAACTTGCAATAAAGAATTATTTTCATCAAAATCAGGTTTCAACAATCAATACACGTTCCCACGCGAGTCTGCGCCCAGTCCCTATTACACGCCGCGATAACAATGATTTTTCATCCGAAACAAGCAGCTTCTCACTCGCGGCCCATTAAAGCCGTAACAGTATACAGCGCGTGTTTACCGAACGTCTATATCCGAACTCCGGCTGCTTTTAAAGCGCGGATTTGAGTTCGCGAACGCCTGTTTGACGTGGAAAGTGGGTCGGGTAAGCGCAATTTTCCCGATGTCAAAAATAAGTCGTTAAAATTACAAACTCTGTCCTGCGCGCCATCTAATAACTGAGTAATTGTGCGCGTTGCGGAAGGAAGCCGCAAGTGCCGGGCTAAACGGCCAAAACTACACTCGTCATTAACCTTCCCGGCATTGAACTACGGGAAAATGTTGGACTTACAGTTATCCTAGTTAGTCCTTGTCAAGGCATGAATTCATTATGACGAAAAATTTCTGTTTTGGAGTGCGGTATTCTAAAACGAAAGCGGGAGAGTGAGTTATTACTTAAGAAAAGTTGAAGGCTAGTTTCTCGTTTTCTAATGTCTACACTTTGCGAATACAGAAAACTAATACTTTTTACTAACTGTAAAAACTTTTTGTTAAACAAGAATGTTTTGTATGAACAACGGATTATACGGATAGATTTTCATGTTTCATTACTGCCTGCACAGCCGTACAAGTGTCAGCGCAACTAAACGCGGCTTAATGCATATCCGGTGAAACTTCGACCTCGACCAATATACATAATGAGCAGCTCGTTGGATTAATACGCATTACACTCATCAACACTTTTTCCACAGCCATTATTTCGTGGCGCCGCGTCTCGAACCAGGAAACGTTTCTATAATTAAGCGGCATTAATTCCCGTCGTTAAAGCAAAAAAAAGCCGATAAGAAAAGCAGTAATGAATCATCCAGCGCAAATTACAATACCCGCAAATCACAATAAAATCTCCTCTCTCATCCACCCTCGCGCGCAGCACGAAAAACTCCCAATCCAGCAGCGGCAGCTTCCCCTTCTCCCTCCCCCCTCTCGTGAATGAAAAAAGCAGGCTCGAGCGGCGCTGGCGCGCAGGCGCGTGTATAGAGCCGCTCTGAGCCGTATAGCGGCAGCAGGCGACGAATTAGTTTCTTGCGAGCGAGCTTATCGAAAGACAGCCTGTGAGCTCTCTCGCGCGCGAGTGTATACATATACACACTATACACGCAGAGTGAGCGCATGCGAGCTGCGCGCACATATACTCGACTCGGCCGAGAGAGCAGGCGATAAAGCGTGTAATAAGCCGGCACTTCACACAATTAAAGTGCGATTAACGCGCGAGCGCGAGCGAGTGTAGGTTTAGAGCGATTTTTATACCTTGAGGTAGGCTTGGTTCATAGTGGAAGATTGCCTGATTAGGCTTGATGAAATCGTTTGTAAACCGGGCGGCTATAGACGTTGCCGAGTGCGTGAATGGATATATTTTGTTTGGCTTTTTGTCGAGTTCTTTCATTAGGAGCACAATCGAGGAGCACTTGCTGGAATGCAAATATATAAGACAAAAGCGGCGTCTGCTGCTTTGGCTACAATTTTAAATTCAGGGACAATGTAATGTTTGACGTTGTTATGCTGCGCTGATTTTCGCCGTATTGGAATATCGCTCGGCGTTGACAATTAAATTAACGCATAATCGGCAATTCATTATTTGCATCATAAATACGCGAATAATTAAATATAAACATATTCTATTAAATTGGCATTAGTCGCCAATTACGCGCGATCGTTATAACGCTCGCCTATACTAAATTAAACATAAATGCAGAACAAATGCTCGTTCATTAAATAATTGCTATTTACACGCGTCAAATGCCCCGGTTGTTCCAGCGGCGCGCATTTTATCTTGATACAGTAAACATCATAATTATTTCAGCGCTCCCAAGATACACACCTACACACGCCGGCCATAAAAAAGCGGGAAACAACATCTCTCATCAACGCCATCATAAATTCACAAAACAAAAAAAGAAGAGCCGCCGGCTCCCGAAAGCTCGCTCCCTCGAACAAAAAAAAAGGTCGGCTCTATCTCTTATCGACGCTTCTCTCCACGCATTGTGTTTACACGTGTTTGTTACGATCGGCGACCCTATATACGAAATAAGCGAGCGCGCGAAAAGCGAGCGGCACTCGTCAGCGGCTCGTTATCGCGCTCGTCCATCTCTTTTGGCTCGCGCGAGTTTGTGTATGCATGTCTGTCTGTGTGTGTGCGCGCGCTGTGTTGGTACGTATCCGCGCGCTACGCGGCTTATCGCGGCCGATCGCGCGCCTCTTAATTCGATTTCGAGCTCTCCACTGTGGCGGCCGTATTATTGGCGCGCCTTTAGCGGCAATTTGGGGAAGCTAGGAAGCGATTTATCGGCTGTATTGGCCGCCTCTTTCGGCGCGGGGACGCAGGTGCGCTGCGAAAATTGCCTTGGCGAATCGATCAGATGTAGATGGGCTTTTGTGTAAATTTTTGAAGGGTTGCTTTCTGGCTTCGGCGCTGTTGGTGGAAGGTGAGGTTTTTATCGGGATTGTCAATTTTGAAAATATTCTGCAAAAATTGCGAGCAGGTGAGGTGGTTGTAAATGTTTTAAGTATACAAAAGCCAAGCAGAGTCGGAAGGAAGATAAAGATTTGTTTATCGTTCTGGGGCCATGTAAATAAATACTTCAATAATAAATGGAGTACTCAGGCATACGTAAATATTATCTAGCTTATCTATCTTTTTTCATTCGAAACAAATTATCTCGATTAGATAATTGAGTTAAATTCCTTCAAAGAAGACATAAGACGATGATACGAGCGATATCGTAATTAGATTCAATCATTGCATGCCAAGCAAAAAGCCGTCGCTATATATTCCTCGCATTTTAAACGTCGCGCAAGCATTTTAAAAATAGAAAAAATGTATCGGCACAAGATGAAAAGAGCTCGCGGATACAAAACAATGTTGGCGTCCTTTCACTCCGAACATCATCAATAACTCGCGCTTAAATTTAGAAAGTTTGTTATTCCCGGCGCGCCGGCTGTCAAAATTTCTTCTGCTATTAATTATTTGCGTATACGTGAGCGCTGAAAAAGCGAGAACAATCCGGCCCACCAAAAGCTGGGCTTGCGCCGCGATTTTTCGGTGCCAACTCAATATTCATTTGTCTCGTTTTCATTTCTGCAAATTCGCTTGAACGAGCGGTGCGAGGCGATTTGCCTGCTGAAGGGATTTATCAATTTTTTATGCGACCTGCTCTCGTCGCGTGTAATAATTATGTATTCATGAATATTCAAATTGGTTTTAATTAATAGCGCTTTACTTTTCTGATCAGATTAATTATGTAATTACATCCATAAAAAAAGTTTTTTTATTATATTTATAAATTTCACGATTTTTTGGAATAAATTACAACGTTGAGTAATGAAGGGATTTTAAATCTCTTTAACTCATTAAAATCTGTTAATGTCATTTTATTAATAACTCTGAAGTGAATTAATCATATTTCTACAGCTTTTCTGAACTTACAGGAAGTAAACTTTAATTTACTTAAGCTTGTACTATTAATATGATTAAGAAATCTGTATTTCAATTAACTACTATTTTTAGCTGTTTGATCGGCCAAGTTTTTAGAAAGAAAATAATAAATTTAAAATGAAAAGAACCGAACGATACTGTTGGCACACAGGTAAAAGCAGTTCAATTTAATACCCATTAACCTATTTAAAGTTAATTATCGAATTCAATGATGCTGCCATTATAAACGCTCGACGATATTAATCATTAAATTGCTGGCTTATTTAACCAATCCGTATATATCTCGACTGCAAACACACACTCGCCGTAAAAGTAAATTTTACATTCATTTTTTGCGCGATAACAGTAGCGCGATCTATCTCAATGAATCCGCCGATCTTAAATATTTCAGATTCATTATATTCACACGAGCTCACGTATCCCCGATAACGTTGATCTAGTGTTGATGCAATAACGAAGATGGACGATTGAACTCGGCCCGATGATTCAATAATAAAGACGCGGAGCCCCTTTATAACCAAGAGGGAGACAGACGCGGGCTGCGTTTGAAAGTTTTATAAAAAGAGGTCTGCGAGAGAGAGAGAGAGAGAGAGAGAGAAAGCAATGGCAAAAAAGGAGAGCGCGGATGAATATTGATTCTTGAAAAAGGAAGAGTATTTTTAAAGTGTCGGGGTATTCCGACGTTTTTATGCGATTGTACTTTTCAGCGGGGTTGACTCGCAGACTTGGCTCCTGGATTAATAAGAGAGGGAGGGCGAATGTTTTATGAAAGGGAGTAAGAATAGTAAGGATTATTGGTTCTTCGGAGTGAAGTGCCTTTTGTAATTAAGTTAATGTAACTCCTGCAAGATTGATGCACTCGACAAAGAAATGTTTAATCCTGGACTCGACATCAATATTAACTTTTTCAATTAGCACAGCCAACAATTGCGACCTCTGCTCGCCGTGTAAAACCGGCGCCGTTACAGCAGTAACTAAAATCAACACAAGCACTTTAGAGGGTCAACGCAATATCTCCCCATAAAAATTCCATCGGCATCATCGGCTCCCCATCTAACGAAATCCCGCGTAAATAGCGTTTTGAAAATTATGTATCGATTCGGCTTATCAGCGCCGAACAAATGGCTCGCTCGCGCGCCTTTGTTTGCCATCCGGGCAATGCGGGGGCAGTCGGAGTGCGCGGCTGGAAGAAAAGAAGGAGGGAAGCGGGGGAGAGAAAAAAAATTAAGGCGCCCGCGCGAAATTGATCAATCGGGCACGTGCGCGCGCCGCGGAGATTCTCAATTTGCGCGCCGGCGCTCCGCCCCCGATCATTCTTATCACGTGCGAGGAAGAAGTTACCAGAAAATTGATGCTTGTAGTTTTCGCTTGTATATGGACGAGCGCGCGCGAAAAAAATTCTGGTTCATTCATCTAAATCACCCGTGTATTGCCCGGCTCTTTCTGCGCTCCGCGAGAACGATAAATATTGGAGCGGCGAGATGGGCTGAAATTGAAATAACGCTGGGGCAATATTTGTTTATTATAAATCCATTGCTGTGCGTATATAATGGGAATTGATATACTTTCAGCGGATTAAAGCAGTCTGTATTATATAGTGACGTAAGATCAATACCCCGTGCTGAGTTATTTATGAGGTCCTTTAAAAATTAATATGCCAGGGAATTTGTTACCAGTGCGATAAACATCGCACTTAGAGAGCGAAGGCTGGCATTAATCTCATGAGACCGATTCGTTTTACGCGTAATCGATTACGTCGCCACGCGCCGAACATTTGGAGCGCGAGAAATTTCATTATTGCACCTCGGCGCGGCGGCGCAAACGTATACGGAGGAAATAATACACCTTAAGCTGTATTATTGCAGCGCGCGAGAGCCGCCATTAATTTCACCGCTAACATGGCATTGGATTTCTATAATAAAGCAATTACGAGCCCGCTTAGCAAAAACCAGTGGCAAGTAACTCTGACAGAAATAGAACTGATCTGTGTACACACATACACATATACTCGGGATGTTTCAAACGTAACGGGCCACCCTACCTTACATTTTAGATGTAGGATAGTCCGTTACATTTGTGACACTCACACTCAATACCAGTACACCACCATATAAAACACCGTTCAAAGTATTGGGCCGGAACAAGTCGTACAATGCTTAAAGTGCTCAGAGTCACCTTTTGTATGTATATGTATATAAAATCAAACAATATATATATATCAGATATGTGTTTTACTCGACTAGTGAAATTTATTTTCAGATATTTGTTTGAAAAAATGTTTTCCAATATCGATTGAGAATTGATTATACTTGCTAAATGCAAAGTTTTATAGAATTGTTATCTAGTAGAACGATTTCTTATGCAGGAAAGAGATAATTTTTTGAAATTGAAAATTTTCAAAGACTGCAGTAGTTAAAAAATACTTTATCTTTTACGAATTTACGAGTCTGTAAAACAATTAAGCTTATAGTATACCAAAATCTCAAGAGCCTTTTTATTGAAGATAATTTATGTACTTAAATTTTATAAATTTTTGTTCTTAATTCACACACGTGTATATCATGAACGCTAATAAGTTACTCAATAATTACCGGTAATAATTCCAAATCCCTTGAACCTAATTCAAAGCGACCAACAATCACGCGCGCACACACACGCATCCAAACGACATACGGCCGCAAAGGTTTAACCGTAGGAGAGATACACATAGAGCCATTCAGCTTACTTTATAAAATATTAGCGCGGGAGAGAGAGAGAGAGATATACACATCAGTCACATGGAAAGACGAGGCTCTTTCAAAAAAGGCAAATAAGCGAAAATCCCAAAGGAGCCGGAGATATAGATAAAAATTCCGCGGAACATCAAACGCTCGTTGGGAACAAGTCGCGGACACGCCGAAACTGGGTCGCAGGTACACAGAGCCACACAGACACAGAGACACGTATAAACACACGTAGAGGCGAGGTTGTCGCTATGCCGCGCTTCCGCCATTGGCTCTGCGCGATATATCAATTTTCGAGAGATTCGCGCTCGTTCGTTATTACGTCAGGCCAGAGATTCGATGTGTAATAGGGTTGCGCGCTCGCGGGAAATAGCAAAGTGCACCGGTTATTGACATGTTTATCGCGATGCGCGCGCTCCAACGCGGTTAGAGAGGATTTTTTTCCGCCTCGCTCGCTTATTGAGCGCCTCTTTGTACGGATAGCGGAATGTGAATGCCTTTTTGAGGGGATTGTTGTGTCGGGGCAGTTTAGCTTGTGAAATATTAATATTTGAAGAGGCAAGTTTATTTTAGATCTTCTGTAATTACGTAACACTTTTCTGTCTTTAAAGTAAGACTGATAAATAAGAAAATGAACATTTTTATTTTGTTGTAATAGATTGAAAACTAAAGAAAGTAATTTAAAAAAAGCTTACTAAAAAAGCAAAGTTATCGGATCACCATCTGAGCAACATATAGCATTAAATGAAATGAGCTCTTCTTTCTTTTTTTCAATTAAAAGATCTTGATCTTAACTTTAACAAAAATCTATAAAAGTGCTCTCAAACTTAAACTGATTACATTTAAAATGTACAGAAAATTTTGCTTCAACGAATGAGCAACTTTGCTCTATATTATTCTAAAAAAGTAAATTTACAACTATACTTTTCTCAAATTTTTATAGCTTAATGAATATGTAAAGTTAGAATGTCATTACATAAAATTTTTTCATTCTATTCCTTTCAGGGTTAAAAGAATAAAAACAAAAATATACAGCTTTACCCCAATTTTCCCTTTATAAGTTTAACAACAACGTGTATGACTAACGTATTAAAAATGAAAAATGATGTTTATGCTGGAAGAGGCTTGTGATTAACTGGCTTGCTATCGCTCGCTCGATTTTTTTATTATCGTAATTTTAAGCGAACGATGACAGTTTTTCCGGGTGCGCTAAGCGAGCGGTATTTTTACGCTCGCTTTATCGCTTATTCTGAATTTTAATGAATTTCGTTTTATCAAGCAAACGACAATAGCACGCACATGTGTTTGTATATTCAGCAGATCAGAAATTTAGTTCTTTGTGGATTTCATGGCCGGTAGTGTTATCCTCTCTTTCTTTTCATTTATAGAACAGAAAGAAAATTAATTTAACGAAGAGCTATTACAGGCAAGTTTGAGAGCATTCTAATAGCATGATAAACAGTTTTTTCTCTCGTTTGAATTATTTAATCTGCGCTTACGGCAGGTATGAAATTATGATTAATTAGTCGCGAATCAAAAGTGTAATTATGTCGACGGACAAGTGTACGGCATGATGGGCTATTTGAATAAGAATTAGAAGCCAGCCAATTTGCTTGTTATAGCTTAAATATGGAAAACTTTGTAATCATTATGAAAAAAAATCTTTATTTTAACAACTAGTAAAAGTTCTTTTTAGTTTTGATACCACAATTTAAGACTTAAACAAATTAACTTTCTTACTAAAGCAATGAAGTAACCCTTCACCGAAAGAAAAAAACCTTGCCGAAATTCCAAACTTCATACCCCCCAAAACAACTGGTTTTCACAGCGCATTAAACAGGCCGCTCGGGCGCATTCAATGAAATTCATCGGACAAAACAAGCGCGCGCGGCGTGTCACGCGATATCGCGCTCTCGAGCGTAAATTAATCGTTCATTACCAGCCGGTCGGCTCCCTCCCCGAAAAACTCGCCCGCGGCGGGGCGCGCCTAACATCACGATTCAAAAAAGGGGGCCGCGAAACAAGACGAGGACGAGCTCGGTCCGAGTCTATCTAACCCCTTCTGCTGGCAATATAATCCAAAACTCGCTTCTCTCCTTGTTCTGTGAGCCTGGGGTTTCCGGCCGGCGAGATCTCGCTGGACGCGGCAAGTGCCAAGAGTCGCACTTGACTCGCTTCCTGCACTCAACGATAGCGGGAATGCAGATAAAGGAGGGAGCAGGAAGGGGCTCATTTTTTCTCGCGCTCCTTTTCTTACGAGCTGCGCCGAGCGTCGAACGAAAGCTGAACCAGTGCAAGTTGTTTTTTTTCCAGAGCTAGTGCAGCTGGTGTACTTGGACAAAGGTTCACTTTTTTGACGGGCTTTCTTTCGAAAGCTTTTCTTTTGACGCTCGCGAGTTCCTTCTTCCGTTCGGTGCTTTTCGCTCGACTGCATTCACATCTTGACGCGCTGTCGTGGAAGCAATTATTTGTGCATCTTCAGCTTCGACTTGGAACGAGCTCGAGCAATGTTAATTGGGGCCGTTTGGCGCGCGCTTATTGTTTTAGAATTTATCTTCATCAAGGACCGGCGGACGCATTAAACTCGCGCTCGCGCGCGAAACGCTCAGGACTAGGTAATTTACCGGTCAATTAATTTACGCGCGGCGCTCGCGCGCACGGCCAAGACAGTAATTGAATTTAATTCCCGCATCAATATTATTACTCGGCGACGGGAGATAGCGCAATTATAAAATCGTAATAGGCCGCTGCTCCTCGACACAGTGTTTAAACGCCGACAGGCTTTTCATTTACACGTACCCACACGCTCTCTTGAGATACGGCATTTGCATAAACATTCCGCGATCGGAATCGCAGATAAGCGCCAGCTTTTTATCATCTATTTTTATAGATAGTATACACACTCTCTCTCGCTCGCGCTACTTTGTAAACAATCCGCGATAAAGAGCGCTAATCCTCGACTCTCTGTTTTTTTTTTCACGTACATCGGCAGCGTTATTTGCTCGGCTTGAGGAAAAGCCGTGGAGAGATTGGGAAGAAAAGCGGGAAACGGCCGTGTATACGCGTACAGCCCGGGATTATTCATCGCGCGCGCAGGAAGCGCCAAAGTGGGTATTCTCAATTGCAGGCCGCTGCGCGAGCCCGAGAGCGCGATTACGATGCATTTTCCTCGGCGCGAGCGAGCTGTTAAGGAGGTTTCACACTGCTGAGCAGAGAGAGAGCGCAGGAAAGGCGCGTTTATGCAACCGCGAACTCAGTTGCCAGCTTTCGCACGCTGGCACTTTGTGTGTGTGTGTGTATATAGAAAATAGTTTTTCGATTTCGTTGGTGTAATGAGCCGGCGCAATCGAGGCTTGGGGCTTGTATTGAATTGTTACGAGCCGCCGTGGCTGTTTTATTGCGGGCCGTTAAAAAAATTCTGATGTTTTACATACTTATCTTGGTTGGTTTATAGTATTGTTTCTCCCAGTGGCTGTCGATAGAGTTTCTAAGCGCTGAGGCAATATAATCGAGCGTAAATAGTTACACAGCTGATCAAACAATTAGATTATGAGCGAACCGCAATTACGTATGAACGATTGAATAATCTCATCTAGCATTTTTCCAAATATTGCTCAAAGATCGACGTGAGCAAAAAAAGACATGTTCTCAGCTCTAATCAGCGGCGTACAAAGTTGTTGTAATAAGCGATCGATTGTGATAATAAAATTTTTCTCCAACAGGTATGACAAATCGGCTTTTTTCCGGCTCCCAAGGCTGCGCCGTTAATTTAAGTATCTGCCGGTCGAGCAAGTCATTCGGTTTAATACAAAACTTTAAGCGGGTCGATTACATTTTGTACCCGATGATGTTGCAACTCCGTCATTACAATTACTTTATACCTCATTAATACATCTGAAAATGAGATATTTCACAAGCGCCCGGCAACTTGACAACTGCGATCGATGTAATTGGCAAATTGCACTCAAATATTTTTCCGAAACTCTCCATTGATGCGCTTCAGAGAAATCCGCCTTAAAGATCGATCGACGATCGGCTCTGAAAGCGCAAGAGATCCAGTCCTCTTTGCCGCGGCAGACGGCAAATCGAGGCCGCGCGCTGATTGAAGTAATCGGCTTCATCATAAAGAGCCGAGGAACAATCCTCGTGTACAGCAAGCAGCAGAGAGCCGTCCCGCGCAAGAAAGAGACACATCTCGAAGTCGAGGGGGCGGAGGAGAGGAGGAATCTTTAAAATACCGCGAGCAGTGGGCGGACTCCGCGCGGTCGCATAATTAATTCAAGCTGCCTCTTAATTACGCGGCAATTAGATCGCAGATAAATCCCGCAGCTCGAGGGCCAGCTCCCCGCGCGCGATTATAATCTACTACACGGCAATCGTAATTAGTAATTAACCCGTTGCCGCGCGCGAGCGCGCGTACTGCACTTTCTTCGCTTCGTTCTCCCTTTCTTCGCTTCCTCCCACTGTATATTCCCTCTCGCGCTTCTTTCCTTTCTGTGCGTGTACCGTTACTTATTCGCTCAGACTCTCTCGCTCTGTGTATACCTCGTTTCGTCATAATTCCTTTACGAGGAAACGTGCGTCGGCGAGGTGCCCTGTCTTTATGGATGTACCAGGTAGTAAACGTGCTTTTCGGTTAAACTACCTGCATTCGGCGTGTCTCTGAAACTGCAGGTTTGTTGAATTTTGCCGCCGGCAGCTCGGCTTTGGAGAGTGAAAAATGAACGAGCGGAGGAGTGACGGCCGAGTTATTATTTGCCGCTGATGGGATGGAATATCGATGGGGATTAAAGTAGATAATCAAGCGCTTAGTTAATCGAGAGAGGAAAAATGGACGGGAGAGGATAGCGTTGAATTATGGACGGCTCAACGAGCGATTTTGATTAGAGTGCGAGCAAAAATAGCAGCGCGCCGCGATGTATACCTGTTCGAGAATTGTATTTCACGCTTGACGGACCGTACTGATGTGAAAATTGGATAATGATGAAAGTTTACGGTAATATTCCAATACACAAGCTAGGCGAGGGCCGCGCGATAAAGAACAGCGATGACAACTTCATTTTACGGATAAGCATCTTTTTTCTTCAATACGTCCCCGAGGAATCCTCATAAATTGTCGCCTCGCGCGCTTAAACGAGATTGAAATTGCGCGTCCTTGAAAAAAGCCAGCTCCCATCCATAAACGCGTACAAATCTTTATTCAAATTTAATAAACTTGTTTTGCAAGAAAGCATTAATTGGCCGGCCTTAAATACAAAGTACACTTTTTAATTGATCCATCAGGCCGAATTTTTATAATTGCAAGTCTCCCAAGCTCGTAAGCACGTAAAGTACCTTCATAATTGCCTGTATCATTACACCGCTGCCAGTACTCTATAAATACTCGTCGCTAATGAAACTACCATAAATTCCGGGCTTTCTTTTTTCAATCCGCCGCGGGCTTGATTTACGATTCCCCGTCGCGCAAAACTCCATTAAACAACAACAGCGCGAGCGTGCTCTCTCTCTCATCCCCGTTCATCACGAAACAACAACACCTCTTGAAAAAACAATCTCGAACTGCGGCCGCGACTAAAGCTCCGTCCATTTTCAGGTTCGGAGAGAGAGAGAGAGAGCACGAAACGAGCACGCGGCGAGTTCGCCGAAGGAGAGGGAGATAAAGAATGTGTGCTTTGCGTAATGCGATCCATTATTACGGCACATCACGCGGACGCGATGATAATGCCGCGGCGGAGAGAGAATCGTGACTGCCTTTATATCGCGCGAGATTGTTTTCGCGTTAGAGGGACAAGCTCTCTGTCTCTCTCGCTGCCGGCGGCTTTTAATGGGCAAAAATCCGATATTTCTCCGAGGGCTTTTTTCTTCTTGCTTTTTTTTATGTTGCTGGGACAGATTAGATATAGAGTGCAGACGCTTTTGAATCGGCTGGCTATACGGAGAGGATGGCTTTTTAGTTTTAATCGCTGATGCATTACGGAGGATTTGTATATGCGCGCAGGCGTTTATCGTGTAGTTTGGACTTGATTGCAGGTAGCTAGCATTGTGAAATTAAGTGTTAATGAAATGTCGAGAAGATATACGATTATTCGCGGGCGCAGTGTACACAAGCGTGATTTGCAGAATCCTTTCACTTAATTTTAATCTCCGGCTTGTTATGAAAGATGAGGAATCTGATAATGAGAACGCAAATGTATTGACATAAAATTGCAATGTTGCATTTAAGAGCCGGCGATGAATTTCAGCTGATTAAAGGAGCGAGGGAAAAACAAGTTTGAAGAATAAAATTAATCTGAAGATTCTCCGGCACTGTGAATATTCTTTTAATAACGTTATGAATAAGTACCATCTTTTGCAGCTTTACTTAATTCTCTATTTAATTAGAATCTCCTCCCCCCGTTCAGATTCCAACTTAAACTCCAAGTTCACTTTAATGATGTTAACTCTAGGCTCCTTATCTGAAATTCTCAAAACTGCGTACAAACTGCTCTTTAACCTACATCTACTACAAACACTTCAATCTATTTTTCATAAAAATACCTTCTCATCCATTTTTCCACATAAATCCTAATATGGCGCTCGTATCGGACGGAGCCTCGCTATCATCGTGCCTCATAAAAAGCCTAATTGAATCCACTAATCATTAACCAGCATCGAGCTGCCGAGCAGCCACACTTTTCGCGTCCTCCATAAAGTACATCGACATAGTCGAGCGCAACAAAAAATAAGCAGAAAAAGGGAGTAGAATGTGATGATGTCTGGGCTCTGCCGGCGACGCCGCTGGGCTCTTTGATCGTCTCAATCTGCCGGCGGGTGGGCACGCACACACTAGAGCACAGACGTGTGTGTGTGTATGGACGTGTAGCGAGGGGTAGAGAAGTGAAAAGAGGAGCGGAAAAATGCTCGCAAGAGATTTTTCAATTGACGCGCGAGCGCAAAGAGTGTTTTTTTGCGTTGCCGGGGCCGCTTTTGTAAGCTTTTTCGGAAGATATTTCAGATTTTGATGATAACAATGCCGAGAGTTTCGCGGATGGAGGCGCGCTTTGTGGAGGCCGTCAAGTGCTTGACTTTTAGTAATGTGCGAGCTGATCAAAGAGATTTATTAAAAACATAATTTTTGTTTTATTTATTCGTTCGGACGGGCGCGGGAAATATGAGCTCCCTTTGTGTAATCAAGGGGATCGAGTGTACACCCCTTTGGGCAAACACAGATCTCCGATAGCCATCGCTGGAGGTGTTAACAAGCAGCGGCGATGATAAATAAACGCTGTTACATAGAAAATTCAAAAGTGCGCCCCGGCAAACGTTCAACATTCAACATTGTTCAATTAACTTTCTCCAATGAGGGCCCCCGCCCCCCGAAAAAACTTTTCCAACCACCAGCCCGATGGGGAACATCCATTCCTTCGCTCCCTCCTCTCTCTCCCTCTCCCCTACGACCGGCTGTGTACCTCGCATATACATATATATGCAACGAGAGAGCGAGAGAGCGAGAGGGAGAGCAATATAGCTCCAACATCGTCGTCCGGCCGGGCGGTGCTGTTGCTGCTGCTGCCACCACCGGCTTGTGTGCGCGCGCGCGCCGGCAGTGCCGCCGGGGAAAAGGGAAAATCACCGGGGGAGAGATGCTAGGTATATATAGCACACTGGCAGGCGCTGCGCGCTGGGGTGGCTCGAGCCGACGAGCGAGAGGGGGAGAGGCACGAACGCTCTTATCGGATGCGAAAGCGGATTCCCCGGCAAGCGAGTGACTGACTGAGAGGGAGTCGAGAGAAAGAGAGAGAGATAGTGCATGTGTATGTATTGATGCTGAGTGATAATGGCGAAATTTCCTTATGGTTTTTCGAGCTGAGGATTTTCTGGGGTGTTAGCGGAGGTGGTTGGATTGGGCGAGGGGTCGGTTAAAGGTTTTTTTGATTTTCGGAGGGCTATGAGATTGAGTGAATATTGTAGGGCAAGAATATTGTTTTCTGGTTTTGATAGTATTGTGGTGGCTTTGGCATAGAAAAGGTTTGAAAAATATTTTACAGTGACAAGGGACATAATAGTTTGATGAATTGATGCACTGTCTGTTTCTGCGATTGCTTTACAAATATTTGGTTTAAAAACCTAATATTTTATTTAAAAATACTTCATATTATACTTTTTCATGAATACTCGTTTATTTAAAAAAAAAATACTTGTTGAGGTTTTAAATAAATATAATTTAGAGTTTCATCATAATATTACGTTTCAATTTTCATAAAAGTTAAAACCCTTATTTACTTTCGAGCGCATTAAACGAAATAGCATTTGCATTTAACAAAGTGCACGGTTGGTAATTCCGTTAGATAATACGCAGTAAAAAGCGCTTGAAAAGAAAAGGAAGGCCATTCGACAGGCTTCTCAATAACAATAAAACTGGCACAATCGATTACTAATACCCAATTGACCAGCAACACCATCCTAACAACGGGCGGAAGACAAGCCCAACACCTAAACGCCCAGCAAGCCACCTCGACACAAAAATAAAAGCTTAAGAGAGCAAGAGCGAGAGAGAGAGAGAAACAGGGTGAACAAGAAACAGAGCAGCAGCAGCAGCAACACTTGGAAACATCATCGGCAATTACTCGCGCGGAAGGTAAACATCGTAAAAATCGCTCCACTACACACAGCTTGGCGCGCGCGAAACACAAGAGCTCGGTAAAATTGATCTTTTGTTAAAGAGCAGTCGAAACCCCCGGGAGGAGCCCGCCCGCTGCTGCGCGCCAGCAGCAGCAG
>JAPYZA010001038.1:0-15304 GCA_030522685.1 Eupelmus azureus | reverse complement strand
CAGCAGCAGCAGGAGCACGAGAGACACACGCCGCTACGAGCGCGAAAGAGCCGAGAGAGCAAGAGAGACAGAGAGAAAAAAAGGAGCGAAAGAGAGAGAGCCCCTTCGGGGACGAGAAAGAGAGAGAAGCGGGGTGGGCTGCTCCGGTATATATAATGGCCGCACAAAAGGGAGGCGCAGAGCGGCGCATGGAAAGCGTCGTGTATACACAGACGGCTACTCTCTCGGCTCGAGCTTGACTCTCTCTCTCTCCGTATTTATTACAGTTGGATTTGTGGTCTCTTGTGCCGTTGGTCGTTTCTGGGTATTGTGTACGAAATGCGCGCCAACCGATATCTATTGGGACTCGTCGAGGGACGACGAGAGTCGAACCTTCGCCGCTGCTGACTTCTTTTTTTTTCTCTTCTTCTTTCGCCGATGACTGCGAAAAATTGACGGGTATTTCGGCGCGCGCGGAGCGTTTAACGGTGCTTGAATTTTCACGAGCCGTGTAAACGCAGCAAAAAGACGCGCTTTTTGCGGGGACGGATAACCGCGGCTACGACGGTTTAATATTTAAAAATTAACCGAACGTTTTTCAAGCCGGTAAGCGCCTCCATTATTCTCGTCCGAGTGTACACGTAATCCTTGCGAAAGTAATCCAGCGCCGTGCCAATTCGCACGATAAAAACGTACGCGCGCTCCGCGAATTTTTGCCGCATCATAAAGCAGCATTACGGCAGCCTCGTAATGAATTAAGAGCCGCAATCGCATCCAGCCTGGCCTTAAATAGAATAAGACGAGCGGCTCGTCGTCCATCTACACGCACTTTAAAACGCGCTTACACACAGACACACAAGCATAGAAGAGAGAGATATTCAAGGCGTGAAAGTAAAGAAGAAGAAGAAGAAGAAGAGGAAGGAGCGAGCGCCGAGTAACGGGCCGAAAGTTCGAGTCGTCGCGAGAAAACTGCCTTCTCGCGCGTACAGTCCGCCGAGGAATTTCGGAGCGTCTCTCTCCTCTTTATCAGATTTCGTTCTCCATGCGCGCCTTTTTGTTCGTTCCGTTCGTTTCACGGCTCCTTTCTCCTCTCCGCGCTCTCGCGCGCGGACGTGTACGCAGACGGAGAAAGAGCGGCCACTTTGTCGGCGCTTGGCGAAACACGTGTTAAGCGCGTTATATACCCTGCTTTTGTTCCTCGCCTCTTTTTATTCGCTATGCGTTTTCGGAGCAGCCGGGCTCGAGCCCTGAATTTCGTTGACGCGCGGGATTTTGAGTCCCGGGCTTTTCGTCCTTTTCGTTGGCTTTTGCTTCCTGTGATCACGTGTGCGTGAGACGCGGAGCGCGTGGCTATATACTTTTGTGAGCGAGGCTCGGATTTATATTCGAATTCGCGTGCGTTGGCTGGGGCGAGGTTTGTTTTGGATTGGTTACGAGGAAGTGGTTTTACGCTTGGAGTCTTCTTGACAGGATTAAAGAAGCATGGCAAAATATATTGTCGTTTTTTGAAATACTGTTTGGAAACTTATGTTCTTTCTCTAGAGTTTGGAGCTACGTATATTTCAATCCACCAAAAAAAGTTCAAAGTATCAAAGTAGATAATCAATGTTAATGAACCGTTTAGATTATTGCCAACTTTTTCTTACGTTTATTGAATTGCGTTTAAACAGTTTTTGTACCATGTCTTATATCACTTTTAAACAATATAGCAATCACTACTAATAAACTTCATGAAAAAATATTGAAATTGTTCTCGTCACTCACGTAATAACACGGAATAAAAAAGCAATCAATTTTAATTCAACGGTAAGTATAATCGTCTCATTAAAACAGCCGCAATGAATACCATTTCCAGACGTGTGCAGTATCACATCGAGTAGCCAATTAATGAAGGCTTGAAAACGAAAAAAAAATATGGCATGCATATTCTTAAATACATTCTTAGATTTTAATACTTTAACTGGCTTACAAGAAATCATCACACAATGAATGTCCGAATTAATCATGTACTCGTAATGTATGTTTGATTTTTCGAGAATAGCAATTTCACTACTTAACATACATAGACGCTTGATATATATCTCTTGTTCTGAATATCTACGACGTAATTAGAAACGGTAAAATTTTACTTATGTACTTTGTAGCAGTAAGCTATTACCTAAACTACTTGAAAACTTCCGAAGCTAGTGTATATACGTAGACATTAAAAAATGTTAAAACTCGTTATCTAAAGTAAGAATTACAGATAATTACGTGTTACATTATACCTGATATATTTTCATGCCAAATAAATACGCTCGAAGAACGAAGAGATAATTTACGCGTAAGTAATTTTCAATTTGTCTTAATAGTCACCTTTACACGTATTTTAACTACCCAAACCGTATCACCGCCTTCAAAAAACCTTTCCAGTCCAAAGTCAACGAAAGCATCACCACCAAAATTACACTAGCAAATCCAAGCGCGTTACAGCAAAGGCTTACAAGCCCAAAGCTCAAAAAGCAATCAGTCGGAAAACAAACTATCGCTTAACCCCAGCATCCTCCACCCTCCGAAGACACTCGGCGACAATCCGATCGAAAATCGTTCGACTCTGCCTCCGTCTCCCTCGCTCTCTCTCTCTCTCGGCACTCTTCGACCGCAGAACAAATACAGGAGAGGAGAGCGCGCGCGCTTGGCGGCCAGGCCAAATTAAATTTCCATAATTCGGATTCCGGGGGATTTGCGCGATAACCGCATAAGTGGCCGCAGCGCTATGGCCGCGCGTTGTTTACGACGAAAATATTGATGCACGATAATAAGCGACGCTGAAGAAGCAGTTTATTTTAGCAGCCGGGGGATGGGCCGCAGTCATTAGCCGCGCTGGGTGCGACTGACGTCATAAATCAAAGCATCGTGAGCGAGGCGACCTTCTCGCGTGTATAACCGCGCAGACAGCTGTCTTTCTCTCTCTGGGCCGTCGAGGAATTAATTCCGCGCATTTTTTACGCTTTCTTTAGCAGGAAAGAGCGCGAGAATCCTAGGCATATCCGGTACGGCCTCTTTTTGCTGATCTTGACATTGAGATGGCCCGGGAATTTCGAGAGCCGGATAGTTGGGAGAGAAGTGACGGATTGCGAGTTTATTCTTGA
Organism: Eupelmus azureus; assembly: GCA_030522685.1. NCBI lineage: Eukaryota > Metazoa > Arthropoda > Insecta > Hymenoptera > Eupelmidae > Eupelmus > Eupelmus azureus. Next base: position 12,194 of record JAPYZA010001038.1, on the reverse strand, counting down.
TCGATTGGAACTTTTTGCAAGGGCAATTACCGGCTTATCGCGTAAATCTTGAGGCTCTTTTTCTCTTCGGCTTTTAGCGCTCGCTCGAGAGCTTTTATGCGTATTGTAATTCGCGCGTTTTATCGCGCTCACTCGCCGGGGGAAATTCGTTTTGATTAGTAATAACGCAACGCAAATTATGCGATCATTATTTTAAACGATACTTGTATATACACGCGTCGAGTATAAAAAGATCGGTTTGTTTGAGCGTACTATTTCTTTAGATTACCCGCTTTTACGTTTTATAATTATTGCTCTCGAGAGATAAGTAATAAAAATACAAGTTTGCGAGCCGCGGAGATTAAATCGCCGAGACACGCATGCATACGAAATTCAAGAATGCAAGCTGTTTGTAATATCGGCGCTCCGGGAGAATTCAATCCTTTGAGTAAAATTGCGAAAGCACACATACACATATACATATAAATTCGTCTGATTTACGCGAAATTTAAGGCGCGCTAAATATTTCGTACTAATTCCAAAGTGAAATCACGAGCGCGCGCGCACTCGAGAAATTCCTCCTTGCGGTGCGCGGGCTCATTATCGATAAGTTCAAATTTGTTGTGCCAATTAAGTTATCGGCCTATATTATATTTCCGATTAGCATCGCTCAACGAGCTTGCGAAATGTGTGTATACACGCATGTGTGCAAGTGTGTATGCGTGGATGTGGCATATGTGCAGGAGCGAAAGCATCTGGCTTGTTATACAAGCAAAAGAGTGGAGGCTTATCGACGATGACAAGTCTTCCAGTTTGTCGTAAGGTAATAATTTTTATATACGTATATCCAATAAAGGCGAGCGAGCGAGAGAGGCGAATAAATAACTGCGAGGCGCGAGTGCTTATATTGAGAAACGTTTAATCGACCTTCTTTCGCCGTACAATGTAGCCTCATCAGTCGACATTTTAATCGCCGTCAATAAAAATCATTAATTATGCTTAAAATATGCGCTCCGAAGACGCTTTAAACGAGCGACATAAAATCTGTACCGATTCGCAGATTACCATTTGAATGCACTACCGTAAATCATCTCTCTCCCGCTCTCTCGCTCCGTACATTAAAACTCGACAATTTACTCTCAACAAACATGACTACTTATATTACAAGCCATAAACATACTTCGTTATTCAAAGCCGGCCGTTTTATTAATCGGCCGCGGAGACTTGAATTCCTCGCGTTAAAAATAGTCGCTCAAATGTTAATACACTTACGAATCTAATTCCCCTTAGCTCGCTCTATTCTCGTACCCCCCGCATACTCATGACAGCCGCGCGATTTCCGCTAAAAAGTACTCGACTAACTTTATCCACTGTGCAAGCGGCAAATTGAAATCCGCGCCAATTCACGTACAAACAAAGTGTCTCTCGTCGAGAGCCGCTGCTCAAACGTCTTGATATATACTGAAAAATCCGAGGGTTCGTTTATTAAGTATTCCCAGCACGAAAATTTATCAAGCGTGCGCACGCACTTGCCGCGCTCGCGGTAATAATAAGTGTCTCCTCGCTCTTATCTCTCCGTATTTTCAATTAGGCCATGACGCGGCGACATTGCCCGAGCGCTCGCTGTATATACGCGTATATATACATGTACATATAGTCAGGCTACTGGCCGCCGCCGCCGCCGCCGCCGCTGCAATTAAGCCGGCCCCGACGGGGCAAAAATTTCTCCGGCCGCCGGACTTCTCGGAAATTAGAAACTCGTTCCGCTCCATTGCCGAGCTGCGCGCTGTGCCTCTCTCTCTCTGTCTGTGTGTATGTGTGCGCCTGTGTGTATAATGTAACGCGAGGATAAAAATCTAATTTATGGACTGAGTGTGCGCGCGAATGCGCGAGCGAGTTTTAGTTTTCTTGATGCTCGGTAAGAAGGAGGAGAAGACGGAGAGGAGAGAAGAGGGCAGCTTGTACGTTGAGCGTTTTATTGGACGTTCCGGAGGGGCAGAGAAAAAGCCTTCTGATTATTGGCACCTTAAGGATAATTACTCGGCGCGCTATTTACTTTGGCGTGTACATATATGAGCGAGCGAATGAAGAGAGGAAATTGAGTGGCAACGAGAGACGGGCGTGTAAAGCGCTGTACGCGATTAGTACGGATCGCTTCGAGTTTTTGCCCGTTACAGCGGCGGAAATGGCTGCTCGTTGCCCCGACTTGGGTTTTGTAGTAATGCAGAGGTAAGCGGATACCTCGAACTTTAATCCTACAGCTGCGTTTATACGACTTTTTCTCCCTCTCCCTGAGCTTTTTAATGAGAAAATTCTATAACGCTTTCGCGGCTACTAATTTACAAGAATCATTTCCATTTCTGATAATACCTGCGAGCATCGTACACCGGCGAGCCGGACCAATTAATATCACCGCGTTTTCCAGATACTCGTTATATACTTTCGAGAAACTGCGCTACTCGCGCGCGCTCATTACTCGACTCCCCGACTAACTACTCAATTACTTTCCGCGAGCGCGATTTCAGAAAAACGCGCCCCAATCATCCAATCCGTCACATCGGCACATAAATCCGAAAGAGAAAAGCAGCGCTCCCGATCCAGATGGGGGAAAGAGACAGAGAAACAGCTTCCTCCCGCTCTCTCAGCTCGCTCTCGGAATAAATCAAAGCGACAGTAATCTGCACAATACACACGGGCGCTTCCCCCTACGTTGACGTAAATGGATACACGCTCGTCTCTCGAATCCGCGAAAATGAAAAGGAAAGGTAGGATACGCTCTGTGTGTGTCTCTCTCTCTCTCTCTGTCTGTGGATATATACGCGTGCGAGTGACGCTCGAATTTCCTCGAGTGTCGGCTTTTTTAAGCGACGAGGCGGCTCAACGTCAATCGCGCTGCGTCGACTTCGCTCTTTGCATAGTCGAGCCAAGCCGATACCTTTAAGAATCCCCGAGGAAGTATAAGAGAGCGGCGGTCGAAGAGTGAATAAACGTCGGATAGTGCGGCTGCGGCTGGTGTCGGACAGCTGTAATTTTCCTTAAATTAGTGCGTTTTTATGGCCGCGATGAGTTGAGCTTTATCACCGGATGCTCCCGGAAATGCGCGCTTCTTTTTCGGAGAATTAAAAGCGAGCGTTAGGTCGAACGCTTTCTAATGTTGAGCAAAAGTATTCCTGGCAAAGGACTTATATTTTTCAAGCAACAAATTTACGATCTTATTTGTTGGATTACCAAAAGCAATAATGTACTTTGTAGCTTAAAGTCGATCGATTAGATCCGAGAGAACACGCGAAATTATCAATACATCAGGGAGCTTACAACAGGCAATTTGTGTAACGCACATACACGAAATTTATTTCCTCATTTAGGTTTCGAGAAATCAAAGCGCTCCGCACTTGCCTCGCACAATAAGCACCTTTTCGCGTTTGCGCTTTTAACTTTGCGTTCAGCAAGATTTATAGACTGTTAGTCTGATAACGCGCCGAAACTTTTCTGATCGCGAGCATCAGATAATAATAACAATATTATCCGCAGCCCGCGCGAAAGTACATCTCTTCCTCTCCAGCTGCCGGCTGCCGGCCGTATCCCTCCTGCCCCGGAATTATTGGCTATCGAATTCCAATAATAACGGCATTATAATTGGAATTTAAATTTAGATAACCGGCCCTCGCGCAAGGTCGCAAATTGAATAAGTCACTTTCCTCGCTATTTATACGCGCGATCAGCGCTGATTGAATTATCAGCCGGTCGCGCGCGTGTTTGTATAAAAACCTTTCTATAATTATCCCCGGCCGCCGACGCCTTTTTCCAATTTCCCGGCGCGCGATCGAGACGAGAGAAAGGAGAGAGAAAAAAGAGCGCAGCCCAGAGTGTCGACACGCTGTGTATACACGCGCGTCATAATAGAATTTAAACACTGGCGAGCGCGGCGCGGGGAATCGATATCCGTACTTTTCGCGCGCGGCACGCAAACTTTGCTGAATTGAACCTTTAAAAATGTTCGGGAGCTAGAGGCACGTCAGACGCGCGCGAGAGCTCGAATTTGTCGAGCGAGCGGTTATAATTCATTCGGGAACCGCCGCGAGTTTCGACGCCGGCGAGGAGCGAGAAAAAAAAGGAGGTGGAGAGTGAGAGAGCGAAAGCGTGAAATGTATTAAATTGTAGAATTCACGGAGAAAAAGCGAGGAGGAATTAATGGACAGCGTTGGGGAATATTGGATTGGATGTTTGCTCGGCGATAAACAGAAGTGGCCTGTTATTTAAGAGCGGCATTAAGATTGTAATAAAATTAGAGATTTATTAGGCCTCTGTTTATTTAAGTGACTTTGTTTAAATCATTTCAGATTCGCGGTTAATTAATTTTGGTTACCGAGCATCAATATCAGTCGTAAAGCAAAAAAGTTGTATTATTTATTTTTAAAAAAATTCGTGTTTTGCTTTTTTTTGTTAGTCATTGTTTATAACAATATGAGCAGCTCCGGTGCAAAAACCACTTCTTCGTATTTATCTTAACCAGATTGATCACTAAAACAACTTTGACACGAATAAAAAGTGATGCACGCAAATAAATATGCGTCGAGTATCACGCGCGCCCGGCCGGTCGCCTCTGAATACCAATTAATGGACAACAACAGTTGCTCGACGATAAAATTGAAAGTTTACCCACGATAAACAAAACCCGGCTTTCCCTTGTATATTCCTTTTTTTTATTTTATAAAACGCCACGCTGTATTCATTCATCGCTTCCTCGCTCTTTAGCTAATGCTTCATTAAAAATCATTAGATAACGGCACTCTTACACAAAGTCAGTATTATCTAGCCAGCGTGAAACCGAAACGGTCCGTATATATAAATAGGAAAAGCCGCAGGTCGGACTTCGCGAAGTTAAGAGCGCGCTCGGCAGCTGTTGGGTTCTCGCGGTTGAAAGGTTAAAAAAAGTAGGTCATTGAGAAACTTTTTCCCTCTCGGCCGGCTGTTTATCAAAGCACGCGCCAGCAGCGCGGCCTATGCGAAGATTAGAGGAAATTCCTGGCGTATCGAAGGAGCGATTTTTTCGCGTGTAAGCGAGAGAGACAATTAAAGACTCGTTACGTCGGCGGAGCGCGCGCGTAAAGTGCGCGTAAATATTTTAACGATCCTCGCGGTGCTCCGTTTTCGGAGCTGTAATTGAGGGTTTTGTTTCTCGGCGCGCGCGCGCGTCGCGTATGCATTTTATTAGGCTCGTAACAGGTGTTTTCTTTTGGAATTAACGATTAGAATGGTAGGTATACGAATGCTAATGCTCGACAAGTGCGCGCCGCGCGGTGCGGCTTGAGAGCTTGGTGGGAAACAGAAGAAAAGCGAAAACTGTATAACCTGGAATTTCTTGTGTAATCCGATACAAAAATAGTCATCCGCCGGCTAGTTTTAGACTTTCAACATAACCTGCTCTTACGTGCGTTCGCTGAAAAACTACGTTTCTCTTACAAATTCTGATTGCCGTTTACTGCAGGCCTACTAAAGCAATTATTTTTATAAAGCCAGGAAACTGCGAATGTCCCAGAACTGTAGGTAAGTAATATTATATTACGACTGTCGATCTATCCCGTAATTCAGTAGCCTTTAAACATTAGCAAATCAAAGCATCGAAGCAAATCAGAGGCGTATACCCGCGGCGGGCGTAGATAGCCGTATACTCTTGGAATAATTCGCCGCTGCGCGCATCACACCGCGAATTACATTGAAAATGAGCGTGTATAGAGCGGTAAAAGTGCGCCTGGACTGGTATAGTTATTGATCGGCCGAGCAATTATTGAGCGTTACGATAGCCGAAGCAGTCAATTACAGGCTAATGGCCAATAACTGAAACATTTCGCTCTCCTCGCCTAGTTCACCGGGCGCGCCGCTCATTATGAGAATAGAAGGCTCCTATGCGCCGTACAAGCCGACAAATGAAACGTGTCTGTCTCTCTTGTCTCGACAACAGAAATCCGTCGTAAACCCTGAGCGCGCGGGGCTCCCCCTTAAGTTTTACGACGCTTATTGGCTCGTAAAAGAATCCGTCGTTCGAAATAATATATTATGAGGCTCCGGGATTCTTGGCTGTTGCTGGAGTTGTATGAGCCCGCCTGTCTCTCTGTGGATAGTATATATACGTGTGGCTATGTATGTGTGTGTGGCGTGTCGAGCGCAGTTGAGGAACGTTGAGTGGGCGACGTTCGTGACGAATTTTCGGGCGCGAAATTATTTAGTAAATTGATAACAAGACGAGCGCGCGCGGCCGCGCGGACCGAGGGCTTCCGTTTGATGTAGCGCTTGACTAATGTATGGTTATTGATCCGGTCGGCCCCTGGTTTCCAGAGGTAGGTATAGAGACAGAGGGACGACGAGAAAATGTCTATTTTATGGATGCGAATGGGAATGCGAGAAACGCTACCGCACGCTCTAGCTCGCGGTTTTTGCCTCTTGTTTACACCACTTGTCACAATGTTGTTACACTTTTCTGGAGAACTTAATTTTTTATTCGTTTCTTCCTTGTTGAATCACACATGGTTTAAGCGGAAATCAAGTTTCCATTGTCACTGATAAATCTCCACTTTTAATAAAGAACACTAGAATGTAATAATAATTATAATTATACACTGCTAAGAATTATCTTTGCAATCGTATACATTCATAAATGTGTAAACACTGTTACTACTACAATATCTGCTATTTTTAGAACTTTCAACATGCTAACAAAGTGGAACAAAGTTTATTGAGCAAAAAGTTAATAACTGGATAGCATCATGTTTTGCAATAGTTATTCTTGCTTTTATGAGATTTATACTAATATTTAAAAAATACTCTTTTTTATATGTTTTAAAACAAAGTTTCTTTAACAGTATCAAGAATAAAATTGAATAAAACTTAAATTATTTGATTACCTAACCTCAAATGTAAAATCACTGTGCAAAACTAATAAAATTTAAATAGACTTTCTCTATTCACTATATCTTTTATACACTTGATAAATCAACTAAAATAAAAAGTTTTTATCACTTGTAAATTTAATGAAAATAGTCAAAGTTCACTTAATAACAAAAAATTCACTCGTTTCAGCAATGTATCCACTTAATACAAAACAAATATTTTTCTTTGTTATTGTCCATTAAGCCCACTAGTAATTTACTGAATTCTGTAAAACTGTTACTTCACAATTATTATTAAACTGTCTTTTGATCTAAGCATAGAATTTTTGAAACCTGCTTTATCCACTATCACCGAACACTTTAACACAGAAGCACCAGTCAGCACATTCCAATCCGAAAACATCACTATTGCTCACTTGAATCTTCGACAGTTGACACTTTGAAACAAAAGCACTTTTTTACTGTTAACACTGAGGCAAAAACCGTCGATTTCTTCACATTCCCATTCTCTGTGATATTCTATAACTATAACCTGAAAATAGAAAAAGTAAAAGAAAGAAAGATTCGCCACCCACCTCGAGGTCGTCGTAGGTGCGGAAGGCGAGTATGGCAAATCCGTCGATAATGTCCTCCTCGAAGATGGGCTCCTTGGTCTCCTTGTTCGCGGCGGCTGCGGCCGTTGCCAGAGCCGACTTCTTCCTGGGTCTGGGCGGTCTGGGCGGCCTCGGCGGCCTCGGATGCCCATTGTTAGGTCTGTTTCCTCGGCCAGGTTGCAGTCCGTCGGCGGCGGGCCGGTCGTCGTCCTCGCCGCTGTGGCTGTCCTCGGCGTTGCCGGCGGCCGGCTGGGGCTGTAGCTGGTGCAAGTGATGCGCCGCCGCAGCTTTAGCCTCGCGCTGGGCCAACATGCGCTGGGCTCGCTCCCGCCGACGGTTGCGCTGGCTGCGCTGCTTAGCCTCGATCTCCATCGTCGTCGAGGAGGCTAGGGCTGCGCTCGTCGATGCGGTAGGCTTTAGCGCTCCTGCTGCTGCTGCTGAGGTTGAGGCTGGCATAGATTGTTGATAGTCGGCGAAGTTGGTGCTACTGCTGCTGGGGAGCGGCTGGTGCTCCTCCGCGACCGGGGCGCGGGCAGCAGCATTGCCGTTGCTGCTTGCAGGGATACTCTGTGGATGGGCGCCGCTGCTTATTATGCTGGCGGTCGTCGTCGTCGTCTTAGTCGTCGACGCCGCCTCCTCCTCCTCGCGCCTCTTGCTCTTGTACACGACGTTGTACACAATTTTTACTTATCTCGAGGACAGAAACCCCCCGACTGGCCTCGTCGTCTTAGCAGGGCAGCTTTGCTGCTTGCCCCTATGTCTATAGCTCGCACTTGCACTCTACTACGGAGTTTACGTAGGTAGTTACGTGCGTGTGCGTGGTTGTCTGTGTGTGTTTACGCCTAAGTGTGTGCGAGGGTCGGCTATTACGCGCGCTCTCACTGATCAGCTGACGACTGTCGCGTTGAGCAGAGGGAGCTAATTAAGAGCGACGTGGCAGAGCACTCGTCGACTTATTCGCCAAGGGTTAGGCACTGGTATTGCAGGCCTGCAGCTTGGCTGCTCTCATAGCCGCTGAACTACGACGACACTTTAAGCTGCTGCCTTCCTGACCGATCATCAAGGTGCTGCTCTGCTTGGCTTTGGCTGCTCGCTCCAAGTCTCTCTTTCTCTCTGTGTGTGTGAGTGTATATATGTGGAGGTCAGTCGCTCGCTTGCTTGCTTCTACGTTCTGGCCTCCTGTTCTTTCTTCTCCTCCGTTCGTAGCTGCTGTCGCCGCTGCTTCTTCTGCTGCTTCGTCGTCGTCGTTGCTGGCTTCTTTGTCTGCCGGGGATCGAGCTCGCCAGAAGCGGTCCTGCAGGACTGGAGCTGGAAAAAAAAGAGCAGAACGAGAACGTGAGTTTTTGATGTATTTGCTGGCGTGCAGTTTTTTATCCTATCTAAATTTCGTCAGAGTGGATTTTAGTACTTTGGCTCTCGGAATGAAACACGGCCGCGACGCTTGATTTATGATTGCTTTTTTTATAATGCCCGAGCTAATAAGCCTGCCGACGTGCTTCTGGAGTAAACCAATTAGACCGCAATAAAGCTTGAATCAAAATTGTTGGCTTTTTTACTCCCTCTCGAATTGTTCAGTTTTCTGGAAAATAATTTTATCTCTTTTGGTACGACAAGCACGTATATAGAGAAGCGGCCCAGAAAAAGCTAAATACTCGGTAAGACACCAAAAATCCAGTCTGCCGAAAGTCGCAAGTTTCTACGAACCGCCGCCCCCCCCCCCCCCCCACCGGCTAAAACATCTCAACGTTTCGCACTCGCTACCGCCAAGCCACAACAGCGCGCGCAAAAAAGCTCGCTCATATACGTGTCGCATAGCTTTCTGCCCCTATTGTTTACGACTCATTCACTCTGGCTGCTCTTCGTCGCGGCGCGCGCGAGCGAGTGTATATAAGCCGTCTCTCTCTCTCTCTCTCTTTCCTCGTCCTCCTCCTCCATTCATTCCGCGCGAGCGGCCGGCTAATTAGCCATTCACTCGTTTAAAACTCGATTCGGATTTCGGGCCCCGAGAGTAGCCGAGAGATTTTATCTGCTGTAGGTGTGTTATAGCTCGGGAGGATAGGAAGCGAGTGGGGAGAAAGAAAGCGCATATATAGCGGATATGTACACATGCAGGAGGTGCCATTATGTGTTGCTTAGATTGGATTGTAGCGATTAGCGGCTCCGGGGATACGGCCCGGCGTTTTAGAACGCGCTCGAGCAAGCAGCCCTGGATTTGGGTTAATGGATGTGTCGAGAAATATTTGAGCACTGGAGTGGGATGGATCTGGATGTAGAGAGGATAGAGGGAGTGTTGGCTGATATGGCAATGTTTTCGCGGATGTAGAGATTGAAGTTTGAGAGGTGCGTTGCTTTCGCGGAATTAATCGTGCAAATGCGAGAGAGAGAGATAAGTAGGTATCTGATAAAATGCTTTTCTAGCGGAGATTTTCTTAGAAGTTTTATATTGTTAAGTGAAATGCACGTTTAAACGATCAGCAAAATCTGTAATGATTTTGTCATACAATAATAAAATACCGCAAGAGAATTATAAATCGTAAAACAGTGTGCGAACAAAGGAAAACGGACGAAAGAACTCTGATTAAAGAACACGATAATCGTATTACCGCAACGATATTTCTTTAACGCAATTAGCCGGCCAACCACGTCAACAGGAGTCGCCGACAGATAAGCGCTCATTTCTCGTCAATCCGCGCGCTCGCCTATTCTCCCCGACTCTCTCTCTCTCTCTCCTTGTTATTACTCAGGCTCGTTTCGCCGCTCGGCTTCGCCTATACCTCGTAATTCGACTGCTCCCTCCGCTTATTCATTAGAAGGGCCGAATTCGCGAAAGTGGGCGGCGCAGCGGCTTTTTTTTATCTCTCCCGCGTTACCGGGAATCCAGCCGAGGCTGCAGGAATGCGTGCGGCCAGCATCCGCTAAACGCGCCTGCAATGGCTTTTCGACGAGCTGCCGTCGGACGACTGACTTGGTTATGTTATACCCGTATTTATATACGATGGAAAAAGCAAGTAATCGCGTGCGTCTTGTTATCTTTCAATCCGAGTTCTCTTACGGAAGAATCCAGCGCGGATTTAATAGTGACAGGGTCCCGATAAAGAGGGATTCCCGGCGCGCGCGGCTAAAATAACTCTGCCCCCGGCTTCCGTGTCAACAGGCGCGGTGTCAAACATTTAAATGGAATTGCTCTGGCACTCTGGCTATAATATAACGGAAAAAAATGCAAGTCAACGCTCTCTCTCTCTCTCTCTTTTCTCTACCTCTTTCCCTCTCGCGGCGCTCCAATTCATTTGTCAACAGAAGTCGGCTCCTAATCTCCCTTTTGTTGCGCCCTCCCCCGTCGTCGAAAAAACGTCGCACCGCGGCTTTCGCTCCCCCCGTTCTTCCTTCGTTTTTTCCCCGCGACGTACGCGAAACATAGAGAGAAAGAGCAGAGGGTGAGAAATCTCGAAGAGCATTTACGCAGGCACGCACGAAGAGATAGAGGGAGAGAGAGAGCAATCTTTTTGTAGTTTATCGGCGCGCCCGAAAGTTGGAGCGAGCTTGAGGATCGATGGATAAATTGAAAGACTCGCCGAGCGTGCTCGAGGAGAGCGGTAATGGAACGTTTTTAAAGTGACGTTAAGCGATTGGCCGGGCTTCGATTTTCGAGCAATTCCGAGGCGCATAAGTGGCAGTTTACGAGTGCTTACCCGCCTCACGAGAATAGAACGTCCAAAGAGTCGCCGAAAGCGCAGAGCGGCCCGCTGGCAAGCTAATCGCGCGACTGACAATCACGAATCCGCCTGCTTATCGTCGTTTTATCGATAATCCCCGAAAAGTCAACGAGCCAGCCTCCGCTGACCTCCCTCCCGATGACTCTCGGAACAAGAGTTGCGCGCGCGCGAGGCTCGCGTTTTTTTCCTCGACGGCTGCCCTGACGGATTACGATGGGCCGCCGTGGCGACACATTGTTTCAGCGAGCGAGCGAGCCTTGGAGGCAGCCTCGCGCGCGCGCATACAGACACACGGAGAGGCAGACACACGGGCCGCTGCCGGCGGCGGCACTGCACGCATACACACCAAGAGCAGAGGAGGAGGAGCGCGTTCACCGCTGGCGCTGCTCCGTTATAATACTTCCTTCCTACGAGCGCACGACGGAATGTAGCGCGTGCCGCAGCACTGTACGAATATACGGGGCCGGCCGATGATCCGGCAGCAGCGAGAGGCGCGGGTGTATGTGTCCCTGCGCGCGTGTGTATGCGTGCGCCGAGTGTAAGACGCGGCCAAGTGTAATAAAGCGCGCGAGCGAGCGAGCGCAGAAATCTGCTCGCTGCTCTGCTCTGCTCCCCACCATCCCCCCCGCCGACGACCTTTTTTCTTCGACGTATACACTATATACTAGCTCTCTGGCCGAGGCACACACAGCTCCCCGCCGCTCTCGCACACCCGCCTGATGTGTGTATATACGCGCGCGAGCGCTCCGTTTTTTTTCCTCGCGGAGAAAAGCAGCAGCAGCAGAGAGCTGGCCTGCTGCTGCTCCTCTCTCTCTCTCTCTCTCTCTCTCTCTCTCTTGCGCACACTTGAAACGTAGCTAGCTGCTCACTTACTCTTGCTCTCTTTCCCTCCTTTGACTAGGGCTCTCTTGCGTACACTAGTTTCTTTGCTCGGCTAGAAGTTCACTCCTCCTGGGTGTCGGATCCTCCGGGCCTCCTGGCTGGCACCGTGTCTCGTTCCTCGCTCTCTTCTCTCTCTCTCT
>JAPYZA010001037.1:0-32855 GCA_030522685.1 Eupelmus azureus | reverse complement strand
TGAGTGAGGCGCGTTTGAGATTGCAGATGAACGGTGTGGGTGATTAATTGGTTTAAAGTTGCGTCATGATTTTTTAGACACTTTAGGGTCTGTGATGTAAAAGAAGTTATATTCGACATATTTTTTTATTAACTCTTACTACTAAACGAGAAATTTTATTTTATATATAGACTTTATTCATTCAAGTTCTAAGCTTGAAACTCTTTTTAACAAAGGAATACCTTGCAATAAGCGAGCAACAATATTTCCATCGATAACTCAACAAAAGCACAATGAAAAAATCTAGGTCCGGCAAACCTTCGGAAATCCCGTGGTAAATATTTACAAAATCCACGCGGCGAAGAGCTTGCAAAATCAGGGCTTCCCGGTATTATATTGCTCCAGCGAGGGTACACACAAACGTAAGGCGCACGATTAAACGAAAAAAAAAATTCGCCACTTTCTCGTACACGTGGCTTCAGGCTATAAAGGCAGCGCGTGTACATTGTCGCAATCAAAATAGAAAATTTCGTAACGGAATCGCGAACCGACTTATATACGTTCTAGGTACGCGCGGGCCTTGAACGTCGCTTTCGGTGTTGAAGAGAGACCGAGAAGCTATAGTTTAGATATGAGCAGGGCTGGGAGCGTTAATTGTTTTTTGTTTTGAAGTGAGTACACTGGTGATTCATGCGTATGTGTGGTCATTTCGATTTTTTGCTCTGTTGGTTTTATTTTTTGGGGGGAGGCGTTGAATAACCGAAGGCTAGGAAATTACAGATACGTTGCGTATTGGTTAGTGCAGTGCGAACAGCAGATTTACGTAAAATTATTCTGTTGATTACAAACGAAGGTGCTGGGTCAAAAAAAATTAAATTATTATGTTATATACCAAATATAAGCAGAACTTTAGTAAATTTTACTATAATTCAAAAGTAATTGGAAAGTCACGTAGTAATTTTTCTTTTACTCTATGCCTCTGTTAGTAAACAACAATAATTTTTAATAAAACGGTTTTTCTATATAGAGGCGAAAATAGTAGAAACATTACGTAATTTCGGAACTATTGCGCAAAATGACATTGGTGAATGCCCATGACTTTACGGGTTATTTGGAGTTCATGAATAGACGGGTCTTATCAAACTCGGAATATATCTACTAGATAATCCAAACATGAAACTAGTATTTTCAGCTGCACGCATTTATAAGTTCCGTATGTTTTTTGTAAAATGAATGTATCAAACGACTTTACCCATCGTATTATCTACTTTCATTTTCATTACGCGCTTTACGCTAAACCTTTATTCGTAAAATTCCCTAACGCTAATTCATTACACAAAGATTACCGAGCTCCCTCAATATTTGTCCGCAAATGTAAAAAACCCTCCCCAAAAAATACGCTTTTCCTTTTCAGCCAAATTTCACTAAAACTGTAGGAAGTAGCGCTTTCAAAAATTCCAAACGCAGCGCGAGCTTCCGCGAAAAAACTTCATTCGCACGCAAGCGCAGCAGCGCTAGTGCTGCACGCAACGGCTCCCGTTGACTTTTCAAATTAACGTTAAATTGGCCCTCTCGTATATACGTCCGCGGTATACTACCGCTCGCCCTAAATTTTCCGTCTCTCGTTTAAAATTACACCGAGGAATATATACACACGAGGAGGAACTACCGGATTTTTAAATTTAGGATGACTTGATGGCTTCGCCGTTAAGAATAGCATTTGGAGTTGGACTTCAATTTTCTGCGTAACGTTTGAAGTTACTATAATGCCGATTTTCCGTTCGTTTCGTAATAGCAGTTATGCAAACCCAAATTGCTCGTTGATGGAGTGAAAGTGCACTTGTCTCTGCAGTCAGAGAAAAACTAGTAGTTTGAATTTTTCGCACTGATGAAACAATAAAAATTTCGTTTAAAATCCTCCAACTCTCTGCTTTACATACTTTATACTGAACAGAAATAGAAAGGAAGTAAACCAATAACTCATTCTTACACCAGCTCTCCTCGCGTCTCATCTTCCTACCCGTAAACAAAATAACTTCACCGTAATTTACAGAAATTCCACAATAAAACAAACACCTCCCAAACCAAACTTCCCCAGCAGCGCAACAGCTCCAATCTTCGCGCCTCGTTACATCATCACCCATCGTGTAACTGAAAAAAACAAAAGCCACCTGCAAAACAATATCCCCCGTTTCTTTCTCTCCTCTAGCACACATCCAGCTCTACATTTTTTACGTAACGCAAGCGAAAAGTCCAGCAGCGCGCGCCGCTGTTTATGCGCCTAGACAAACAGGTGCCTTAAGAGGTTAAGGTCGCCTGCGCGTGTGTTTTCCTCCTCGAGCGCGGCCGAGTCATCGGCAATTTTTAAGAGCTCCGTTTTGTTTCTCTCTCTTTCTATGTTACGTTGCAACACACGCATTATTTCCCCTCCGAGTTATCCAGTTTGCGTGTCAAGGCGAATGCAAGAGAGGAGGGGATAGCTGATATTCGGCGGCCTATCGCGCCCGAGTGCCGTTAGATGTTATGTAGAGTTACGAATGTGTTTTGTTTGAACCGATATTTTTGGCGGTTTGCTTGTCGGGACTATTGGGGTATTTATAAGAGAGAAAAGATGGGAATGTTTTGGCGGGTTTTTTCGTGTGGGTTGTTGCGAAGAGTCGAGAATGATTTTGTTTTGATGAAAATAGAATCTATTTGTTTTTTTAATGGAGTTTTTTTTATTGAATTTAAACATAATATCATAATATTTTTTTTTAAATATTGTTACTGCTACTTTTATTATAAGACTTCTGATGAAAGTTCAGTAATTTTTAATTGATAACTACTTTATTATTTAATTAACTGCACATGCTGAACGTGTAAAAATCACTTTTAAAATTTAATTTACAACTCTTCGAAAATATATCATTGTCACATTGTTAAAAATTATTTGTCCGTTGATTAGCAAAATATCAATGATGCCATCAAAAGGTCGCCAATCCAGTCGGGTGTGATTTAAAAGAGTTTAAAGCCCACATTAGCGAAGAAATAACATTTTAAAATACTAAATTTTAAAAAGCAGTTTTGTAAAATATATTTTTATTTGAAAATATATTCAAAGAAAAGTATTCAAAGCTAATATTTTGAGTCCTCTACTTCTGTAGTAAATACTTAAATTTATTTTATATTTAAATAATTAAATACGAATTTGTCTACCTTTGTATTTAGTTCGATACTATAACAAAGTTTGTAAAAAATTTTAAAAAAATTACAAATTCAACATAGTTTAAAAGCACAAATTTTAAGCTTGGCCTCAAATTTGAAATTTCCTACTCACCATACTCAAATGCCAATAAAATCCATTATTTTCATTAATACTAAACACATTTTACGGTTCCCCTTCACTGCACCAGCCTCGGCCATCATATCATCTAACAACGACGCCGATCGTCGCGACAAAACAATTTCTAATATCTCGAGCCATAAAATTTTAGCTGGGTCAAGTCGGCGTATTCCAGAGTACGCCGCGTATTCTTGGAATCGGCTTAATCTCGCTCTTTCCGGAATGCCGCTGGGCTGTCGCAGTCAATTACGTCTATTTTCCTCGACGACAAATGCGCGTCCCCTTCTATTTTTAAGTAGCCTCTTCTCTAGCAGTGACCTGAGTGTCGGCGCTGTATTTTTTCTTTTTTATTTTATTCACTTGTTGCATAGCGTTGAGAAAAGAGGATGACTTTATGCTGATGGACGCCTTGTCTGCTTTCTGTTTCAGGAATTATGACCCTTACGAGCAGCCCGTGTGAGCTAGACAACATGAGCTTGTTTCAAGACCTCAAGTTGAAAAGGAGAAAGGTCGACTCTCGATGTAGTAGCGACGGTAAGTTAAAGTTTGTTAAATATAGAGTTTTGTGTACCATTGGATATTAAGGGATTTGATTGTAAAATGCGGGAAGAGATTTTAATTGCAAAAGTAATCGATTTTAAGATTTGACGTGTTAATTGTTAAGTTATTATTAGATTGGAAATTTGTACGATTATATTAAGAACAATCAATTTAGCATTTACTATTGCACAACGCAATAATGTAACTATTATATAATCCGTTGCATACGATAGTTGACGAATACAACACATAACTTTCAGTCAAAATTGAGATTATGTATGAATATTACATATAAATATTGTTCGTTATTGAAAAAGTTTTTGTTATAGAATTCAAACAAAAATTTTTCTTTTAATTTCATTTAAAAATAATGTAATCACCTTCAGGGCATACGTTAAAGATAATTTGGACGACTATTCGTTGATTTAATCTACTTAAAATCATATCAATTATCTGGTTTCTAGTAAATCTATGAAATTATTACTGAGTTTATGAGTGTATTAGCAAATACATAAGTTTAACTTACTTAATAAAGTAACAAAACAATTTTCTTGAACGGCACAATTAAAATGGTCAACTGATAAAAAAGTATTAATTTTTTAATCTAAATACAAATAGTAATAAATCACATTAACAAAGTTCCTTAAACAAAAATCAAATTTGTCTCATAAAAACCGTTCGAAAACTTTAACAACCAATCAAAATTCTCTAAAAACAAGTAACATTTCTTTTGTTTACTAAATACAACTATCATTACAAAACTCTGCACGCTACATTTTACACCAAAACGCGCAACCTTTGCACATTACTCTTCAGCAATGCCCATTCCGTCAGACCAATTTAATAGCATCTACCCACCCAAGCTCGCAAGCCCCGTGGCTGTTTTGAAAAAAAAAATCACTCGAACGTTTCCGCGTACCTAGATACGAGAGGTCGCCCACGTGCAGGCATCCTGCCCAACGTGGGCGGTTGTTGCTGCATCAGGGGGTTGATGCGCGCCGGTCTAGACTCTCAGCTTGGGTGTATTACCGCGCAGTACCCTTAGTTTACTGGCGTCCTTCCGACCGGCGTGACTTATTGTTGCGTAGTTCGCAGGCGATTCGTGAGAAACTCTGATTGGAGAATCGGGATTATTGGATATTTTTTGAATTGTAGATTGAGTTTATAGTGGTGATTTGTCGATGTGCTAAAAAGAATGAAGTTGATAATTATTTAATATTGTTAATATTATTTAATAAATAGAAAATAAATATTTATGAATTTATAAATTTGTATAATTGCTCGACCACGTTTAAAAATATGAATCAATCGACAGTGGTATAAACGTATAGATGACGTATTCGAAATACATAATTAATATTAGCTAATCTATTACTAGTTTATCGAAAATTTCAATTCTGTCAAAATTATAATTACACTTCTCCGATTGCACAATGCGCACTCTATAAACGATTACATAAACGTCCAATCAACGCATCCAGCTTAAAGCGCGAAACAGATAATATCCGTTATAAATTTGCATAACTAATCGCTCGAGCCGAACTTAATCCAATCGTCAAAGCACTATGATACAAGTGTACGCCGGGTGGGGAATTTCCTATGAATGAAAATATAGCGACGTCATTCGTTGCACTTAGAAATAATCGATCCGCGGCTTATTTGTGTACCGCGCGGCGAGCTTGCACACCGATATGCGACGCGAATAACGCGAACTTTCTTGCCTGGTTAGGTGAACTTAAGAGATACTTATTTTCGTTTTTGGATTGAGCTGAATTATTTAAGGAATATGTTTAAGAGTCAGTCAGGCAGATTAGGTTTCTTTAGGTTACAAAGTGTGTTAGTAAATTGCACTATCTATAATATAAAATTATGATATTTAAAAATATTGTAATTCAAATAATTTAATTGTGAATTAAGTGGCACTTATTAGTTGAATTCATGATAGATTTATGAAACGTATTGAATGCCTGACCAAAATTTGAATATTCTACTTAAAATAATTAGTGGGTCAAGAATATGTTTAATTAAATAAAGCGTGCTAATATGAATACTTATCATCAAAACTCTTTCATGGCATCTTTAAAAAAAATTATATAATTAGATTAGTGGAAAACAGATTGCATAATCACAAATACAACCTATATACATACGACGAATACCTACAAAACCTTTTCTAACCATAAAAATAAATGCATCATTACTTCTAAATTTAAACAATAAAAAATGTTAGTAAACATACTTATCAAAATCTTAATATAATTACTTTAAAACGTAGGATTAATTAATTTTTCGATATTATAAATAATATACAAGTAAAACACTATGAACGATCGTTATACTAAAAGCAAATTTCCTTCTTACATCACAAACAATCCATTACAAATTAACAAAATACCTTAAATACTAAAACTACCAACCCACGTACGCACAGGCACACAAAGACTCTAATTCAAACAAACCATAAGAAACATAACAGTCGCTCAGCACCAAAAGAATAAAAAAATAAAAAATAAAAAGGAAAAACACGCGGCTCGCTCTATCAACGTGCATCGGCGCGCGTAGAAAAGATCGCGGCTGCGGCGCAAGTGCGCGCGAGAAAAAAGGCCGCGCGAGTGTCCTTAGCGCCGTGGCCTCGGCGCTAGCGCGCGAGCGAGCGAGTTCAACGACATTCTCGAGGCGAGCGGCCGCCTGACGACTACATTTCCGCGCGCCGCGATGCAATAGCTTATGCAGCGCGGCAATGATAAACGAGCGGCCCGTTTGGATTATCCCCAAAGGCGCGTATTTTCCGAGCTCGCGCGCGCGCGCGTCGAGCCTGAGCCGCGAGTTTTGCTTCTTTATGCGTGAATTTTGTATCGTGTGGTTTGGTGGGATCGGTTTCTTGGGTGGTTCGATCTGCGAAAGGGGAATTGATGGGTTTTTTTCTGAAGAAATATTATTCTTATTTGATTGTTGATTTTGAATAAATAAAAATTTGTTTATTTTCTAAATTTTGATATAAATATGTTCTTGTATCTACTGCGTCGCGTCTGAGTTGTCTCGACTGTTACTACTGGGACAATATTTAACGGCAAATGCATTTTCCATAAATAGCCTGTTTAAACTATTTGTAAAGAATCAAGGTAAACAAAGTAAATTACAAAAATAGCTTAGAAAAGCATCGTAAATGAATAACCAACAAAACATTCAGAGAATCCAGTAAAAAGTGAAAACAGCGTCAATTACCATGAATTACATAACGACGGATTTTAACGTGCTTCAACGACCTATGAACCAAATTTTACACACAATGCGAATGTCTATGGGTTACACGATATCCTCATACGAAACTCACTTGCGACTCGCATACGACATCTACGTTAACCCGACGAATTTTGTTCTACAACCACCGACTCCAGTTTGGCAGTTCGACCATGGCTTTAACTTCTCCTCGGCTTTGAACCAACTCTCCAGCGCCATGCCGCAGATGTATTCAACTTACTCCGGTAATTAGTCAAGCTTTGGTGGTTTCGTTGTACTTCAAGTTAATCACCAGCTGCGTCCTTAGCAAAGTCAATAACGCAAGTTGTCGCGCGAAAATAAAAATAATAGCGTCGAGGAATGCGTTACAAAATCAACTTCTTATCCGACCTGTCCGTATCAATCGCTCTAATCTCTCCATCAGACTATCTCCACTTCAAACTACCAAACGAGAATTTCCCTCTCAACAAACCCAACTATCTCGCGCATCGAAATCTACACGGCTCTCTCGCAATCTAACCAACCATCGACCCACACAAATCACCGCGATTTCTTCAAACTACCGCTAATTGCGCTTGTAACGCGAGCAGCCGGCGTCACTGCACCCTCCCGCAGCTATACCTGCACAGCCGCTAATTGGGAAAGTGCTGGTCAAATCCGATCGACAGCCGCTCGCGCCGATACGTTAGTACACTATATACATCTGCGTGTGCATTACGACTGTCGTAACTATTAATAGCCGCGTTCAGAGCGAGAGACGGAGAGGGAGCCAGCAACGCTGCTGTGAGCGTGTGTGTGTCCCCTCGTAGGTCCGCGCGGCGCGGCCTTGTCAACCGCATTCCTTCCTTGACCTACAGCGTGAGCTCGGTGTTAGAAGCCACGGAGAATTCTTTTCGAGAGCTGCGCGCGCTTTTCTGCCTCATTGTCAGCGCGTTGCATTGGTTTTGAAATGCGAGGGAATTTTCGTTTGGTGGAAATGTTTAGTCTGCGGTTTTTTGAGAATTTTTTAATGAGGCTGTAGTTTTGAAGAGTTGCGTGTGGTAGGGAATTACTGATGTGATTGGTTAGGGAAAAGATTTAACGTATTTTCATTGACATTGAAATCGGCTTTTAGCCATTTATTTAGATTTTGAGAAATAGTCGTTTAATTTAATTTGGAATTAATTACAAGATTATAAGTAGGACTATTAATATAAATTGATGTTATGCAGCTTAATTGTCCTAGTTTAATTATGTATTTATTCGATAATAAAGTTATTTATTTTTATAAGAATACTTATAGATGTTTGATCTTCAATTTTTAAGTAATTATATTTCGCAATTATTCTATTTCATCCACTAATTCTGTGTTCCATACAAATTAAATACAATAAAAACAACAAATCAATAACGGAACCACAACGCAGCTCAATAAATTAATCCAAGCATCAATAATGTACACAAAACTCAATCAACTAACTCAATAACTTCACCGCGACCCAAAGAAAGAATCGTCCGATTTAAATCCAATAAATTACGCGATTCCGATTCGGATCGTGAAAGCCCCTCGCGGAACGTTTTGAGAGTCGCTAATGAGCCTCGTCAATAGTTATAATCTTGTGCGCCCGTAAGTTCGAAAAGATCAACGCTATTGCGCGATCATTGAACTCGATAAAACGCGATTGACTCGCTACACGACAGATTTCACATTAATCGAAGCCCCCACGCGCTCCCTGATTCCGTTAAGTACGGACCATTGACCTCGTTGCGTTTCGGCACGTGTAGCCGCACTTGCTTTGTTCTTTGATGACAAAGTGGCTCTTCGAAGTGACGGCGTTAGTGTGAGCGGTTTAGTACAATGTGGGATTGAATAATGCTGGCTAAAGGATTTTTTTTTAATGTTTGGGATTAAAGGATTGAAATGAAATTAACGAAAATGGCTAGCGAGTATCTCTGATTGATTAAATGACAAGTTGCATCGTACTCAATGTATAATTAGAATGGTGCACTAAAAGAATTTATTGAGATCATTGCTAAAGCGTCAAATCACTTATGCGAATGAAAATAAATTTTTGCTTACATAAAAAAATAAAATAATAAAAACAAAAATCTATTATTCATAACAATCTTCATTCCAGTACAAAAATTTATTTTCATTCAAAAGCTCGATCCCCGCGCTAACAATTCGCCCTGTCCCACACTCATGCACAAATCTGATCTGCTACCCTGTAACCGCAGACTCGCCGGTGTCCCTGATCGGCTCGCCGCCACCGCCGTTGCAGCAGCAGGCGGCTAACAGCAGCAGTAGCAGTAACTCGCCCTCACCCATAAACCACTGCTTTCCTGCCGCAGGGGAGAGCGTGGCGGACACCTCGACCTCGTCGCCGGACGCCAACATGCCGAGCTCGCCGGGCTGCCCGGTGGTCAAAGTCAAGTCCGAGTACCTGCGCGGCAGCCCCAGCCCCGGGACGCGGGACAGCTGCCTGCAGAGGAGCAGCAGCGCGGCAGCAGCAGCAGCAACAAGCTAAGCAGCTACAGGAACAGGAGAGGGCCTCGCCGGACTCGGTCTTTCCGGATCTGGCGAGCCCGAGACTGAGCAGCACCGCCACGCAAGCCGACGAGCATCATCATCACCATCATCATCATCAGCAGCAGCAGCAACAGCAAAGACCGTGTACACCTGCACCGACGAGGTCAGTGACACATTACCTGCTAAACGGGATGTCGGAGCGGTACGACAGGTAATCTTTACAGTATTTCCAAGTTTTTGTTAAAATTATTAACTGTATAATGAATAAAGGGTTCGTTGGCTCTGTATTAGCAATAGCAAGGGCGCTCAGCTCATAACATTGTGCTAGAAATAATAAGTTGATTAAAAATCAAAAAATATGTTAAATCATATAGCGAAAACGCATTTATATTGAAATTTAGGCAGTTTTGTATTTCCAGGTTTTTGTTGACATTATTAATTTTTAAATGCATCTAATGGGTTGGTTGGCTTTGTAGTAGTAATAGCTTGGGCGCTCAGCTCATGAAATAATAATAAGAATGCAATTGTTTTAGTATAAACAAAATTAGTGGATACGATATACCGCTACGACATTCTCTTAATTTTAGTTTGAAATGTTAATTTGGTAAAGGTTTTTTTATCGTAGTTAGATTGTGAACATGTTATAGTTGCCTTGGGGATATTACCGTACCTCTTGGTACTTTCAAAACTTAAGACATGAATACAGAGGATAGGATTTAGTTTGCAATTGAAATTTTAAAAAAGGTCATTTGGCGAGTCTTTTATAATTATATAAATGTCATTACAGAAATTGTTTACTTAAGAACCTATATTTTTTTTGCATATTCACTAATCAGATTAATTTTCTTGAATTTTCTTTTTTATAAAATTGATGACATATTTTTTTGCGTATTAAAAGTCATATACACAATTAAAGTTACAACCTAAATAACCTGACCAAACCTAACCGATTCAACCTTACATCCAGGTCGTCTCCGCAATCTCCGGTCCAGCTTGTCTCGTCGACGCCATCAACGCCGATGTCATCGCAGGAGGCCTCGGTAACGAGTCGCAGCAGCGAGACTCCAGACCGCATACCTAACAGTGGCGCCAGCGGCAGCAGTAGCAGCAACCTAACCTCCGCCCAGTCGAAAGAGGAGTCCGACAACTCCGTCTTCGACGGCGGAGGCGGCGGCCACAACGGCAACAGCAGCAACGTCAACAACGTCTCGAACCCAAACACCAGCAGGCCAGAGACAAACTGCAGTCAGTCGTCCGTGGTGCACCGTAGCAGTCCCTCGTCCCAGTACAACGCCAGTCCCAGTCCCAATCACCAGCAGCAGACGTCGCCGAGGCCGCGCGCGCCGTCGGTGCCGCCGCATCTGCTGACGCATCATCAGTTCTGGTCGCAAGCCGCGCCGAATGTATCCGGCTTCGCCACCCAGAGGCTGCTGAACGGGGTCATTAATAGTGCTGTGAATTACGTTACCGGAAACAACGGAGCTGCCGGCAACGTTAACGTCAGCGTCGCCGGTGGTAACGGAACTAGTGCGACGAACGTCGCCCCAGCCAACACTACGAGCGGTAAGCATATCCAGTCCGGGTTGAATTTGGTGTGATAGCATGCTTTCTCTCGTGAATTACGTGTTGACGTGCAAGAGATTAAGGGGATGTTGAGCCTTCGGATTACGTACAGTAGTTTGAGAAAAGTTTTTTTTTATTTAATTTAAAATTATGAAAATTTGACTTATCTATTTTGTATAGTGTTGTGATTTAATGATATTAAAAATCAAAGTAAAATCTCCATCGATAACAAGAACGTTCTACACCCCCTTAATAAGTTAAACTTTTTTCATCCATCAAACAAGAAAATTTAAAGTTAAAGACAATACAATGTTACTTATTAGCTTCATCCCTGATATAGCTGTTCATTAAAAATTATTATAAAATATCGATAATCCCATACACCTCGTCATCGAAATCACCCCAACCCATCTTTTCAACTCTGTCAAAATAACTAACTGGTGGCGTTTTTGCTAAGGCGAGGGCATGAAGCCGCCGGCGCAGCGCGGCCAGCCGCCGGGCCAGCCACCTCGGCCTCCGCCCAGCGTGATTATGGGCGAGGTCGGCGGTGTGCGGACGATGATCTGGTCAGCGCCGCCGCCAGCGCCGGCGGAACCGGCCCCGCCACCCTCCGCTGCCGCATCGTCCTGGACCACAGCAACAGCAGCCGCAGCAGCAGCAGCCGCAGCCGCAGCAACAGCAGCTTCCTGCTCGTCCAGCGAGGAGTCGGCGGCCCATCTTCTGCTCAACCTGGGCCACGAGTCCAGGAACAAGCCGGCCCCGAACCCCCAGCCCTACTCCCAGGGACCGCCGCTCAATATGGAGAGGCTCTGGGCTGGCGATCTGTCCCAGCTGCCCGCGGCCCAGCAAATCCAGGCGCTCAACCTGACGGCCTCGGGCTCCCAGCAGCAACAACAGCAGCAGCAACAGACGTGGGTTAGGAACGGGGGTCTTGGGGTGAAGAGCGAAGGTGGACCGATGCAGCAGGCCCTGGTGGTGAACCAGGCGGTGGTGCCGCAGCCGCCGCCGATGCCTCAGCCGCAGGATCCCGAGGACGATGATACGCCGATGATCTGCATGATCTGCGAGGATAAGGCGACAGGGTTGCATTATGGCATCATCACCTGTGAAGGGTGAGTAGAAGATGATTTTTTCAAAAGTTGGATTAGTTTTACATACAAATTATTGTCTGGTAGTATTGTATTATATAGTTGCATAACTATGATTATTATTTTTTATTAGTAAGAATTATTATTTTCGGTTATTAAAAATGTATAAATAAAATCCAATTAAAGAATGCATTAAGAAAGCGCAAGAGTGTAATACGTGCGTACTTAATTTAATCTCATGTGCACCTGGAACAGGTGCAGATCCGGTTTAAGGTCACGCTTGTATTTCCTGGTTCCAAAATGCTCTTCTCTTTTACTCTTCTCATACATTATTCTTCATACGTATGATCTAATAAAAATTCAAGACTAAATTTAAAATTTAAAATCTATGTATTTACATATTGAATATCAAAATAAATTATTTAACGGATTTTTTAATATAAAGCAACTTTTAAAAATTACAAAGTTTTTCCAAAAGATATCACATACGGATTTGTCAATTTGTAGCTCTGCATTTCATAAAAAAGAACTAAAAATTATAACAGAAAATACATTTACTCTTCTTCTAAACGCAATCAACCATCACTTTCCTGCGTGCTGAAAGGTTTTACAATCTTTTGTACAAGAATATCGTAAAAATCAGTGATAGCATCGAAATAGTGCGCATCATTTGATTAATCTTGGAAATTGTCTGTGCATACGACGCTAGCTCGTATTTTCTTCCTCGTCGTGGAGCAATTGCGAGCGCAGCAAAATTATCGAGTTTCACGCTTGAACGAGCATTTTCAAATTTGTATTCACTATTCTCTTCCTCCATATCGTGTGATTCGATTTTGAAATTCATGTAATTTTACCTGCTTGATTTGAAACTATTCACAAATCCGTTTTTCAAAATAAGGCAAAAATGTTCTTTATTACTTATATCACTTTTATCTTTTTTTTTGGAAATCTTTTTACTTGTAAACTAGTAAAATAAAAATATCAGTAAACATCTATTTTTGCAACTTTGCTATGAAATTAAGTAATTGAATATTCGAAAAACAAAACATCTCAAAACTAAGGTAGTAAGCTACAAACCCCCAGAACCGATCCAGATCCCGTTAACCTTCAACTCCCAACGAAGCAAAATCATAAATCTCCCCGCGAACTAAAAACCTGTCGCTTGCTCTTTCGCAGCTGCAAGGGCTTCTTCAAGCGGACAGTACAGAACAGGCGTGTGTACACCTGCGTGGCGGAGGGCGGCTGCGAGATCACCAAGGCCCAGCGCAACAGGTGCCAGTACTGCCGCTTCAAGAAGTGCATCGAGCAGGGTATGGTGCTCCAGGCGGTCAGGGAGGACCGGATGCCCGGCGGCAGAAATTCAGGGGCTGTCTACAATCTGTACAAGGTGACTTTTCGATTGAGCGTTCAGGTTTAAAGTCTCGATCGTCGGCTATTAGTGATTCTGCTGAAATGGAACCTTTATTTATTTCGTTTTTTTCAAGTCGGGCTGCTTTTGTAAGAGGAACTGTAAAGATCATAAATTTTTGTTAATTTTTTATTTTTTTGATCCCTGGTAGATTTTTTTAATACTTTAGTTTATACCTACAAATGTTTTATTAATCATGTTTGAAATCATTTTGTTTCTTATGATTATTTGGAAATAATGAGCTTTAAAACAATTAAATGAAATTTTTTAAAAAAATTGATAAAAACTAAATTCAAAAATAAAAAGAATTTAATTCCTACTTGGGTTAATATTTTATAGAAATTATTGAGTATTCCCTTTTGGTAAATGTATTTTATGAAAATCCTAAATATGCAAATGCTTACAACGTCCTCGACAATAACTTCATTCAACCGTGAAATGCGTGTACTTGGAATTCTTTGTGACCGTGCATAATACTAAGAAAATTAAATTCCTCTCCTTCGCGATTTCCAATAATATTCCACTTCAAGAACATGCGTACTTTACGCGTGTAATATCTTATTAAACTCGTAGAAATATTACGTTTTCTCTCACTTCCCTAATAATCCATAAACTCTCTACTTATCAAAAAGAAAACAAAGGTTGTTAATTAATGAAAATTTTTAGCGACAAAAATCAAAATTATAAGTATTTGTTGACATAGTTACTTTAAACATTTTAAAAACATGTCTGATTCATCACAATGTGAACTCTAAAACGACTTTATCCAAGAAATACAAATGTATCTTCCGTAGAATCTCTAACGTAACTCTTTCTGCTTCCGTAGGACCGTTTGATCTCAACCCTCTCTCTTTGCGTTTGTATAAATTATATAGCTTTTCCTTTATCGAATTGAAACATAAAACACTAAAAACAACTTTGACTGTCGCTTCAAATTCGGCATTATAAAAACTTTCAAATAAATTATCAATGTCAACCTTAGCACAAAGTAAGAATAAAAAAAACTAGTATACTCTACTCAAAAACACGCCTCCCCGAGGCAGCACCGCCAAAGCTACACTCGCCATCGCCATGACCCATGCCTACTACCGTTACAGGTGAAGTACAAGAAGCACAAGAAGTCGAACAAGAACAACAGCGCGGTGGCGGCGAGCGGCGGCTCGGTGCACCATCACCCTGGCAGCGGCGTCAACGGGGCCGGCAGCAAAGCCAGCATGGCCTCGGCGATGCTGGACAAGCACATGGCCGCCGCCGCAGCAGCAGCCGCCGCCGTCCATCAGCAACAGCAGCAGCAACAGGCCCAGCAACAGCAGGCCCAGCAGCAGGCGCAAGCTCAACAGCAAGCGCAGCAGCAGCAGCAACAACAGCA
Source organism: Eupelmus azureus (assembly GCA_030522685.1). Classification (NCBI taxonomy): domain Eukaryota; kingdom Metazoa; phylum Arthropoda; class Insecta; order Hymenoptera; family Eupelmidae; genus Eupelmus; species Eupelmus azureus. The sequence continues at coordinate 17,837 of JAPYZA010001037.1, read as the reverse complement.
GCAGCAACAGCAGCAACAGCAGATGGCCAGCAGCTTCATGCAGCATCATCACAAAATCTCGGACGGGATGAACTCGACGCAGCAGCCGACTCCCAGCAGTCATCCCGTGCACACGGGCCATCTGGTTAACGGGACCATACTGAAGACGGCCCTCACCAACCCCTCCGAAGTAAGTAGATTTAAGGATTTTGGGGTTTTAGTTTCGATGAGAGGATGGGTTTTTGTGTTAAGTTGGAGAAGTAGAAATTTGACTGGAGGAGATTTAGTTTTGCCATCGGCTTCTTTTTTCCCTTTGAATGATTTTGGTCTGTGTGTAAACAAATTATTAATATTTTATATTAAATTCGTTATAAAGTCAAGCTCTGATGCAAGCAAAGTATTTAAAATCGAATTTCACAACAATATATCCCACATCAACAGTACCTTAACTCTTAACCAGCTTATTTGCACACGACGTCTAAACACCAGCAGCTTTTACTTTTCGCAGAGCCCCGTAAACATCAATCAACACCAATCCAACCCATCGCGCTCGCTCCCTCGCTCCTCCGCCAAGGCTAGTCCAATAAAGCATCTCTCTCCTAATTATTCCAAATTACCCGCGAGCCGAAAAGCCGATCGTAAACCCAGATTCGCGCTAATTAAGCTTATATGCACATCTCTCGTGGGGACCGAGCCGCGGGAAAACTCGAAAGGTTTACGTGCACGCGCGGCCTGCTTACGTAAGGACAGTTACGAGCGAGTCGGCGAGGAAAAGTGGAAGTTCACACAGGCGCGCGCCGTTTTTCACCGGCATCTAAAATGAATGAACTCTCGGCTGCAATTTCACTTTCTTACGGCCGCGCGGCTGCGCGCTCCTGGCTACGGGAGCCGGCTTGCGTAAGGAATCAAGGTTTCCCGTGGATTACGAAAGACCGGGGGGATAGATGCGGTGAATTAGATTAAATACCGATCGAGACGGTTTCAGAATGTTTTTTCCGTTCGAGGTACATGAACTGCGTTGAGGCTCGATGACGTCGGACGAGTTCGCGAAGTGGAGAATTGTCCCGAGTGGCGTTAGATTTTTGTGATTTGGGAAGAATTGGTTGACGGGAAGTTGGAGATATAGATTGGGTCGTGTTTATCTTCATTTTTATTGAGAGTATTAGAAAGTTACCGCATTATTGACTCATAATTACCTTTACTGCTTTCCGGTCCATAATTTCTCGATTTGAAAAACTTGATCTCATTAAGTTCGACAAATAGGCTTAATCAGCGATCGATTTAGGCGCAAAAGAAGAGAAAAACCGGGCCAGAAAAACAAATTTCTCTTAGGACGTATAATTTCTCTGCACGCGCGCGCTTCGAAAAGTGCAGTTGTCTTACGTAACGGCGTTGCGACTGCAACGACCACACTTTTCTTTTCTGAGCTCCGTATGCTGACCCATCGCCAATTCGAAATGCAATTGCTAGTATACGCACTTCCGTCTTTGATTATGTGTACGTGAACCATTGTATCATAAAAAATGATTTCGTTTAAGTCATTAGTTTCTTCTCATAATTTCCTACTTACTGTAATTGTTTAGTATGAACTATAATAAACGGTAAAATCATCCTCCCAACGTAATCCATCTCCATTAACATTTCGAAAAACCAAATCTCACCATCAACCCGATTCTTCTCGCGCATCTCTAGAACATTCACCCGGACGCGCGAAATCCACACACTAAAAAAAAACACATCATCATCGCCGCTCTCTCGCGTCGTCCGAAAAAAATAACTTTCGATTTCCATCGAGCGAGAACGCCTCGAGTGCATATGCAAATGCGGGCTCGCTCTCTCGATGCCGGCCTGACCGCCGGGGCCTTAGAGGCCATTGCCAAAAGTGAAACCGGTGAGCGTCGTCGTCGTCGTCGTCGTCGTCTTTGGTGTATTATGTACCGGTTCGTACGGCCGCCGGCAGAATTATTGCGCCGAGCACCGGTCACTTTCCTCGCGCGCTCGCGCTGACGTCAGCCTGGCTCAGCTGAGAAATCGTTGGATCGGTGGTGTCTGGGATTGAGATGGTTCGGAAAAATTCGAGGAAAAGTTAAGTGGTGGGTTATTGGTGCGTATATTGTAAAATCATAATACTTACCGTACAAGCACTGTGACTTATATTGGAAAGTTAATGCGCAGCGTATAAACTATATAAGTAGAAACAGACGGGTATGATAAGACAAACATTTGTATTTAAATTAATGATTTTAGTAACGGTCAAGGTAATGCAAACGCGGTCAAGTGAGTTCGAATCACAATAAGTCTGCGCTCAGTTTCAAAACTACTTGCAACGCAGTGACTCATTATTGCCATAATCTATAAGTTACATTACAGCCGTGTCACAATTTTCATAAGGAAGTGACGTCAATTCCCAACAATTTTACCTCACTCAATTCACCTGAAATCTCAAATTCCCACAAGCTACTCGTCAGCGCCCAAACGCAACAACCTAACCCTTAAAAAAAACTTCCGTCATTGCTCAAACGTCAAAACCACATCTCGAGCACCAAAATCGCGGGCGTACAGCAGCTGTACCGCGTACGGCTCGGCGCGCGGTGCGCAGGGACAATAGAAAATCAGCGGCAACCGGTGCCAAGGACGGGCAGTTCTCTCTGCCGGCGCTCGCTCGCTCGCTCGCTCTCAGTTTCGTAACTCGTGAAAGTCTGCAGCTCTCGAGGGGACACTGACCTCTCGCCGCTCTCTCGCTGTCTTCTCTCCTGGGCTGCGAAAATCGCTTGTACGTATATAGGAGCGAGTGCGCAAGGAGCCGTTGTATCATCCTTACCCCCGCCCCCTTTCTTTTTGTTTGCTCTTCTCGCTGCGATGGCCTCGCCGATGATTAATTTCATAATGGTGAACTCCGTGTGAGTTACGATCGTAAATTATTTTATTTAATAGTTGCCGCGCTCGCTAGTTGTTGCTTACGTAACTTTAATGCTGCGCGCTATATGAATGAAATAACAACGATTCGGCCTACGGTCTCGCTTTTAAAAAATCGGATACTTTTGAAATCTCTTGGCGAGCGCTAAACTTTGAAAATAAAAGTACGCGCCCCTCGAGACGCAAAGTCGGAAGATCAAGCAAAGAGCGCGTTGATAGGAAGAGCGAGCAAACAGCCTCGTCTCGTTCGCATTGCACAAAAGGATAATTAGAGGAGATAACAAAGAAAACTCTCACTTCGCTCGCTTCCTATATGCGTTCTACGCTCGGCTAAAGTTCCAAACAATATGCGACTTCCTATTTGTCGACTCTGCAGCTACTTCTTAGCGCTCGGAACTTTTGTCTGTTGCGTTATTGCCTCGGAGCGCGTGTTTAATTAAAGCAACGAAATTCAGTGCGTTTATGTCGCGCCCGTGGGATTGAATATTTAAATGTGTATTATCCGTTTTCCAGGTGGTGCATTTACGACAAAGGCTAGACAATGCCGTTAGTAGTTCGCGGGATCGAGCTTTTCCATTGGAGACCACCCTCGGCATGATACAGACCCTCATAGAGTGTGATGAGTTCCAAGACATCGCCACGTTGCGGGTAAGTTGTGACGTTCATTTGATAACTTTCATGTTTTTCGTTGAATTGATTATTAAAGTTATTTGTTATTCAAATTTACAAAATGCCCTCTGTTGGGTTTTTCAATACTTGACAAAAGTTAAACGTTCTATGAAGCAATATTTTGATTATCAGTTCTTGATTCAAGTTTTTAAGAAAAACATATTATTTAAATTCCTGAAGAGTAATCGGATGCTACTACTTTTTGCACACATTAATCCTTTTACTATTTATACGGTTGAAAATAATTTTATTAAACAATAAATGATTAGTACAACTTTTGTATCAAATTCAATATCTATAATAAAAAATATCATTGAAATAAATGGTATAATGCTCGTTCGAATTTGAATACACGATGGGTGTTCAAATTTAAACAAATTTTCAACCGTATAATTCTTTTTAATTGATTCCTTCACAAAATTAATTCCAATACTTTAATTTAGCTATATAAACAAATTAAAATCCTATTAGCCCGTATCATACATGAAAACATCCACAATGACACAAAGCTTTAAATAAATATTTTATTAGGGGCGATGCGGCATATGTGGGGCGGCGAGTGTGTTGGCGCACAAATGTATTAAGTTTATACCTTCGATTGAGATCATTGTAAGTCACCATATTGGATTTTTTCTAAATTATATTTTCTAAATTATTTTCTAAATTATTCTTTATGAATCTTTCGATTCAAACTTCACCAATACTCATCTGGCTTTATCAAATCAATAACTAATTACGTACTAAAAATTCATTTTGATGCTACGCTACTACGTAAAAAATTCAAGGAAAAAAAGATCAAATAAAATAAAGGTGCCTTTTACCTTGAATGTGCGCTTAGAGAAATGCCTGAACTCACTCAAATAAAAAAATTTTAAATGTGATATCGAATTTCTTTAATTTCTCCTTGTTACTCTTGATGCAAAAAGAAAGTATTCTGAATCAAGAGCTTTTTAAAATATAATTGGTTTGCTATTAATGATTTAACAAGTTAATTCTCTATTAAAAATACATCTAATAATGTACATGCGACTATTGTAGTGCTTAAAAAGATTTAACATTTTAGAATAAAAATAAAAAGTTTAAGAAAGCACACATTTATTTGTAGAAAATTACAATTTTGGAAAATAAAACAAGTATAAATTTGAATTCACCAATCTAATAAAGTTTGAGTATACACTACAATAGGCGCATCTTCCCTGACGGATTCTCTAAAAATACTTCACCTGAAGCGAAATTGAAACTATGGTCACTTCAAAGTGTTTTCACAGTATCGGTCAAAACTGCCACATCAAACTCTGTAGAAAAGAATATTACCAACAACTATATAATTCACTCAAAAAACGAAACTAAACACATTTTTCCTTCCATAAAAATCAACCAAGAACTGTCACTCTAAATCATCATCTCCGCAAGTTCAGAACGTAAAAGAGAAACTCATCCAACGATACTATTTCAAGCATCCGGCACCGCCATCCCCGATTAACAGATCGCCAAAACAATGTCCATTTCAGAATATGGACGACCTGCTGGACCACAAGTCGGACCTGAACGAGAAGCTCTGCCAGATTGGCGACAGCATAGCTTACAAGCTGATACACTGGACCAAGCGGCTGCCCTTCTACGACGAGCTACAGGTCGAGGTGCACACGAATCTGCTGACGCACAAGTGGCACGAGCTCCTCGTGCTCACGACCTCGGCCTATCAGGCGATGAACGGTGAGCACAAGGTGTCCAGTTCGGCCAGCGTTGACTCCGAGGAGTTTCAACAGGAGGTGAGTTTGAGCTACAATTTCTTTTCCCTTCTTTTATGAGTTCGAAACAGCAGCAGAAAGTGTTATTGGTCTTTTGCAGGTCGCGAACAATATGTACAGGCTGCAGGCGTGCCTGACCAGCATGATGGGTCGGCCGATAACGATGGACCAATTGCGGCAGGACGTGGGCCTTATGGTCGAGAAGCTCACGTATGTTACGATAATGCTGAGGAAAATCAAGCTCAGGATGGAGGAGTACGTCTGCCTGAAAGTTATCACAATGCTTTCGCAAGGTGATTGCTCCTTTTGATTCTATGTAAAAATAATGTTTTGAAAAACTCTACTTTCTCAATGTCTGTTACTACTTATTTTATTAACGTATTTATTATTCATGTATTAAGTAGTTTTTTCATTAGTAAAATAAATTTTTAATAATAACAATAGACTAATATAACATTTTTAATCATTGCTGCCACGATAGACGCAAAATGTAAGTCTTCGTCAGCTACTAAAGAATATTGAACTTAAAATTGACAATTTAACCGATGCAATATTTGTTTTACAGCACGAGGTGGTATAGTGGAATTAGAGCAAATACAAGAACGGTACATGAGCTGTTTACGAAGTTTCGTCGAACACAGTGCTCCACAGCAACCGAATCGTTTTCACGAACTTCTCGCCAGATTGCCCGAAGTGAGTATTATTTGTTTAATAATTTACGTTTTTACTGCTCATAATATACAAATTTACACAAATGTTTCTTCTTGCGAGGTACTCAGTTAACTTTTTTATACAATTATACATCATTGATTAATAGAACCCGTTATTACACTTAAAATACTTTTAAACTTCTTTGTATTAAAAGATATCAAATCAGGCTTACAAAATTTAATCAATTCTTATTTTATTTAACTTTTACAATATCTACAATCGTAAACATTTTTTAGGTACAATCGGCGGCAGCTTTACTACTCGAGAGTAAAATGTTCTACGTTCCTTTCCTACTGAACCCAACAATTCAAAGATAGTAAATAAACAAGCTGACGATTGAAGCTGACTACCTATACATATATACATATATAAATAAAAGAAGACAAATTGAACAAACAAAGCGAAGGAACGATATGATAATGTGCATTCGGACTCGCGTCGGGCCGGCCACAGCGCCGGTTCTGTTTGTGTATATAATAATAACTATAGTATATATAAATATTATATATATAAATATATAAATAATATAAATGTGTGTGTTCGTCGCGTTGTACAAAGAAAAGTAAAAGAAAACAAAATGAAGGGAAGAGAGAAAGGAATCAGCGAAGGACTGTGAATTTAATAATCGACCGATTCGAGGAGGTGAACACGAGGAAAGGGAAAAAATCTACAAAAAAAGAGAAATTTCGGATGTAGAACGTAAAAAAGGGAATATATCTTAAAAAAAATAAAGAATACTAGGAAGACGAATGAGGAGATACGAAAAAAAAGAAATTTAAAAGAATATAAATCGAGATGGACTGAACTTTTTTATCGAAACTAAAAGACTATATTAATAATATATTTCTGTACGCAGTCGAGGAACTACGTCATTGTGTGTTCACATTGCATAATCCGAATCGATAATAAGACTCTTATGTACGTACCGCTCATCACTTGTAGGGCCAACCCTAAAAAAAAAAAAAAAATCATACACCGCCATTTTACACCGTCGACAACAGGGACAGAGAAAAATAAAAGAGAGTAACGATGTATAAAAAAGACACGTAAAAAACGGTTTGATGCATATACTGTAAAGAAGAAAACCAGCTAAACCGCCGACACAGCATCGCCATTTATTAATCTGAGTAAACGATTCGAGAAAATAAAAAATAAAAAATCACCACATTAAATGTGCTACAAAAGAATCGACTCTGTTTTATAAATGTCAGCGTCCCGGGGATACCACAAATGTGTTTATTTACGATACATATATAAATATATGCCTGCGTATATATTTTCACGCAGAATAATGTATACCTAACTTATGGCTGCCACCGCATCATGCTGTAGAAAAACATAGCAAAGCAAAACGAAATAAGCATTACACGTACACGCAACAGGGGGTTAATATGTGAAAAAAAAAAGAATCGCGGGGTCGGTCATAATTATTTTTCGAATACCCTTTGTAAAATGCCTCACAACGACGTCTGAAAGCGATTATTACTATTATTACTGTCATTATTGTTTTATCATTATTGTTGTTATACACACGTAGCGTATAGCCATTGTAACAGTCATTTTTATTGCCGACGCTACTATTACATAGTAGCGAGTTTTACCAACGTCAGTTACCGCAATGTTTAATACTTAAATGATGTTTATTATATACTGCCAAAGCGATTGTCGGCCGAATTAAAGTAGATTCTTGTTGATGATTAGATTGTTAAAATAATCCACAAACAAATTTTGATTTATCGTGAAGGAAGTTTTATAGTTTATTCGAGAAAATATAAAATTAATTCATTATTACTGGCATATTTTTATGTAAATTGACAATCAAATCTTGTAAAATTGCGGTCGAATAATTATTAATTCTATTAAATCTAAAAATCAACTTCCTTCATGCATATACATTGAAAAATTATAATTAAATATCATATCTGCGTTACTATTGAAAAGGTGAAAAATTATATTTGAAAATTCGTTACAATGACGAAATGAATCGTCAACATTGTAAATCGGTCCCGACAATATGTGTTCAGTTTAATGTCAATCGGAAAGTCTGAGGCAAACGCACTAAAACGAAAGCTATATAAAGTTTTGCGCTTTAATGAATTTTTTTTATACTTTGATAAAGGTGGACAAAGAAACTGATTACCACATTGTTATAAATGCTAGCTCGTATCCCCGAATATTTATCAAATCATCTCCGGTGAGCATGTGTCAAGTCATTTCATTATCCTTTTTCGATCCGCATAATAATTTTGACTGAAACTTAGAAAACATAATTAAAAATGGATATAATCTTTAGATCGACTAGTTGCGTATGCTGGGTTCGGGTTGTGCGCGTGATTTTCCTCTAGATTAAACAAAAATCCGCAAAAGAGCACGCGATATTTTTGATACTTACAGCGAGTAAACGATCGAATTTAGACTGTGTAACGTGGAATTACAAAACTATTCGTGAACGTGAAAAGATCTCATTATTGATGCCCGGTGTGAATTGCCTGCAGTAGCTTTTTATATGTGATCTTTATTTGTTTTGAACTTGATATATTAAACCCAAACGTTTTTAATGCGTGAGAGAAAAGATATTGTCGTCTTTTTACCGTACAGTATTGGATTGATACTATGAAACTTATATGTATGTACAATGTTATAAAATACAAAGTATTTAACTTTTCCAAAATAAGTACTAAAAATATTTTTTCCATATTGAAAGATATTGTGCAGTATTTCAAGGCATTTTCAACTAATTTTGATTAATATTGAATAGTCAAAAAATGTACACAGTTTTAAGTAGTATAATAAATTAACGATATCAAAAAAAATTTGTTATCGAAAATTTGGATCTAAGATCTAATTTCTGAAAGAATCATTTTTATTAAATATTACTATACCCTAAAAATATCACAATAATGTTTTCTCTTCATGCAATGAGAATTCGAAGCGAGCCCAGCATACGGCAAGCGCATCAAAAGAGTACCAGCAAAAGTGCTGCAAAGTATAAGGAGAAATATTGCAATTAGAGTGTCAAGGTTATAAAAATTTTACCTATTTCCGTTTGTCTCAAAAATGCTGCAAGTTACCACATTAATCTCACGTATAGTCATTCGCTACGAATTAAAGTAATTGCAAAAAAAAACACGTACACGCATACCCGCATAAACATGATTGTATCCATGAAAGTCGTAAAAAAAAAGAAATTAATCGTTGCTACCGTGCGAGCAAAGTCTCTCCTCGTATCACGTTCAACGAGAATTTGTGATATATTGTTCGCAAAAATTCGTTTTTATTAACCCATTTATAAGGTAACTCATCCTCGACCGTGCATTTATTTACATTCTTCGTTGACGTCGGTTCAGTTCCTCGAATAAAACGTTTACGTTACTTCCTTGTTCGATCATTTTTTTTATTTTACTTTGTCTTATTTCTCGAACGCGACTCGAAGGTAGAGACTTTAACCGCGCGAATGCATCGATGTATAATTTATATAGGGCGTTCGAATTGTTAAAGCGAATTAAAGAAGCGTTATCGAAAAAAAAATAAGTATACCAGTGGTTGAAGCTAGTTTATATAAGATGAAAAAAAAGAATAAAAAAGAAGCGTTAATTTTTGAATATTATTTCCGAAAGATATGTATGTGTACACTTGAATCGTTGCGCAATTTCGGTAGAGGGGCTAAGAAAAAAAAAAAACTTTTTAAGTGTGTACGAGAATCGAGGTGTGAAATATATAATCGTTTCGACGCCGTTGCAGCCTTCATTTCGTCTTGCCGCCGTATAATAGAATGGTTTTCAATTGTCACGTGGGAGAAGATAGGATTTTTTTTCGGAAACCGAGGCGCTGACTCTCGCGACAGGATTTTCGTGAACTGCAACAACGAATTTCTTTCGAATTTTTTTTTTCTTTTACTTTTTCACATCGATACACTTGACTGATCGATTTTTACAGGTTACAATTATGCGTAAGACAGAGAAGGCTGAGTTTTTAAACAGTATTTTTCTCCGATGCATGGAGAAAATACGGATTATTGAGTACCATTAGATTTTATATACACGAGATACCTTTTTAATGTGTAAGAGACTAAAATATATTTCTATAAATTTGTTATAATTTTAATTAATCTTTTCTTAATAATAAATATATGTTAGATTATTTAATCGTTTCATTTTATAAAGTTTTTAAACAGATTTGGTGTGATAAAATAAGAAGATCGCGTTATACGAAATTTATATTTATTCTTTTGAAATTAACTCATCTTCGATTAGTATTTGAGTACCGACATGATTTTTTTATTCCAACAAAATTTAACGTAAAATCGATGAAATTACAAAAAGAAACGTGCGCTTTTACAAAGTAAAGCCGCGCCTCTCCTTTAATCGCGAGCACAAGCGCCTCTGGGAGTACGAACGATAGAAAGAGTAAAAGAAAAAGCAAAAACGATCGACGCGAATTAAGCGTGATGAAAAAGAAAATAATACACGGACCTTAGGCCTAACGAAGCCTGAGGCTGCTTGTCCATATTATAAGACTTAAAAAAAAAAGAAACTACTGATGGATATACTTTATACGGTTAAAATAAACTTGTATATTATTTGTGGATACGAATACGTAGGGAAGAAGCGTGTTGTCAAGAGTAGCGGGGCACGGTACCGAGAGAATGCTTTTCCCGGGCGTTCCGACGTAGCGTCATGCGCGTTTTATTGTGTTCAAATTGGATGGTCGACGAGGTGTCGTTGTTGGTGTAGGATATGTCAACGATTTTCTTTCTTTTCTCTTTGTTTACGTTTGCGATCTCTTATAATTATATTATACTATTTGCTATATATTTGCCGTTTCCGTGCGTGTCCGGAAAATTTTGAAACGCTGTGAATTGGTTGAAATTGAATGAGAACTGATAAAATTGATTTTGGAAATAGCGATTCTAAGTATTTAGATGTTAAGTCTTGGATTAAATTAGTTTAAGACTTAGTTTAATTACCTAATGTGTGATATTTTGAAAGGTTTTTAGAAAATAAAAATTAATCCTTTTTTTAATTTAAAATAAGAAAAATTTTGGAAGAAGACTTAATTAATAAAACAAGCGTGGAAATGGCAAACTTCTTCGCTGTTTTACATACTTTTTCATACTCTCATGAGCATCTAAAACTCATATCTACTCTGTCAATTTTCGATACACTCGTGTATGTACATATATAAACATCGGCGCGAAAGCGAAAGTAGCGTCGTTCGAAATTTAGATGAGAGATATTAAAATAAAATAAATAAATTTACCGGCGATGAGCGTGAATATATATGCGACTGCCACTGATATTTTTTACAATCGTTTTATTAGAGTTACTATCACGCTTGCGCGCTTGCACACTATATGTATATTTTCCTATATACTCCTTTCATCATCCTCATCCTTCATCCGCATCTTCTTTTTGACTTCTACTTTATTTTCTACTTTTAATTTAAATCTTCTATTTACTGACAAGGAAACGAAAAAATTTATATTGTAATTCGCAATTTACAAGCGTTATCGAAATTATATATAAGAATATACGTTTTAAGTTATCAAAATTATTTGTATATGCATTAAAATAATTGAATAAAATATTTTAACTATAATAAAAAGCATAAGAAATGGTTTTCGGAAAAATTATTTAATTAATCATATGTATATTCTAATGTGTGAGAATTATTAAGAATATAATTTTTCTATAATTTCAGTATAGAAGTTATAAACAAAATTACATGTATACATATGTTATAGTCATCATACTAATTAAGCATAAATTTATTCACCAATTGGCTATATATTTAATCATTATAATATATTATATTACGCTTTATCCAAAAAAATTTATTTTAGCTGTTTCCTTGTGAGTTAATTTCGCGCACATCCTTTTCACAAGCTTATGTACGCTCGACGAAGTGAAAGCGCTCGTAAAGATAAAGTTTCGAACCGCAGGAAAAAAGAAGCAAAATTAAAGAATTCAATTAAATCGAGAGAAAGAGAAAAAAGTCGCCGAGTCTGACTATCTGAGATTGTATAGATAGAAATAAGTGTATAAATAAGGAATAAAAATGATTGAAAATAAAAAACAAAAAAAGAGAGATACCGCGTTGACGCGCCGCACGCGGAACGGGAAAAGCACCTCGCGCTGATCGGGCTCGCGCTTCTAGCGGTAGCAGAAGTGAGGGGAGGGCTTAAAGCGCTGGATCAGCAAGACTTAGGGCATTATACTACTACCGAGAGTATTATCGTGCCCAACCTTTTTAAATATATTTAAGTACGAGTGAGAGAGTTTAATTGAGGAGAGACAGAAGAGGTTACGCTAATAAAGTGAAAGGGTGAGGAAAAAATGTTTATAAAGATTTTTAAAAAAGGGAATTATATTCACACAACACACACGTACACGCGAAAAAGCAGGTCGCCTCTCGTTTGTGGATTGTTGGTACTTTAATGAATGTGCAATTAAGTGGGACAAATTAAAATGAGTAAGTTATTAAGATACTTTCCTTTTTTATTTAATCAAACATGAAACTTATAGCCGAAATGCAAAATACTAGACGGTCATAAAGCGTCTACGATTTTTGCACAAATTACAAAAATTAACGTAATGTAAGAACTGCCAACAAAAATTCGATCCATGCATAATTTGCAAAAATCCGTATCAATAGAATAAAAAGACACAAGATGGTTAAACATAGAAAAGCACCGCAATCCAAAAACGATAAGAAAAAGAAAGAGGAAGAGAGAAAGTTTGAAACCGAGCGAGAGAAAGCGTAAGAAGAGAGAATGATAAAGATAGAGAGAAAACGAGCTCGCCGAGGGCGCGATTATTAGTCTCGGCGCGGATACTTTTTTCAAATGAGTGAGTCAAAGTTACCAATTTCTACCTACGTTTAGAGGAAGTACTTTTTATTATCTCGTTTTACCTTCGACTATTCCTTTTGTAATAATTGAAATTGGCCGCCGCGAGAACGGACGCCGCTCATACAGACCCTTCCCAATTTGACGCTGGCTACTCTTCTTCTACTTTTTTGATTGTATAATCGCCTCGTTTATATGAAGGTACGATTTACATGAGAAGTAAAAAAATAAAGAAAGCATGAGCTTATAGTATAGAGATTTTAACCTATGTGAGAGATTTTTTACTTTGCGAGGTGTTGCAGAATTGTCTTTTAAATTTTTAAATGATATGGACATTAAAGATGTTTATTGCGTTTGGAAATTTGAAAAGATACGTTGTATTCGGTGTATTTGAGCAATGTTAATTATTGTCTGAAAGTGATTTATTACGCGCATATCTACACGATTAATCATTATAGATAGAAATAATAGCATGTTAGCGTCAATTTATTAAAAAAGCGTAAATGTAAAAATGCATAATCAAGCAAAACAAATAAAATATCGAAATTTATTTTATCATAAAATACTACAAATTTGCACTTATAAAAATTTAATAATGTATAAAACCTTGTGTCTTAAATTACTTTCGGACTATAATTAAAACTCATAAATACGATATATGCAAATTATAAATTTTAAAACACCAAGAAAAATTTAGTAAATATAGATTTTTAAAATTTGACAAATGTTATTAAGTGAGTAATTTAAAAAAATGTTAAATAAAATAAGTAGATATCAATTTATTAAGAACTATATGTAATCATACGAATGCCATTTTCAATATCTGGTATATTTGATATAAAAACGGCAATTGGAATCAGACGCATATTAAAAGTGGCATTCTGATGTTCGTACTAGATTAAAAAAAAGTTTAATACCATATAGTTCTTTATTTATATCAATCAAGTCTTTAAAGGCTTATCGGTTTCAATTCGTAATTGAAATGAGAGAGACGATTTTGAATTACGTGAAACGTGGAATTTGCCTCGCAAAATGAAACCGGGTGAAAAATCGGAGAGATAATCGCGTGAAAAGATACGCACACATACACAGTTTAACTGATTTTACGAGTTAATGTTTGTTAAGATTATATACGAGAGCCAGTGAGTGTTTAATCGCGGAAGGGCAAAGCGCGGCGTCCAGATCGATCGGCTGCGCGTGAGCCCCTTGTATTTTTATGAATAAATAAGATATTAAAAAAAAAAATGAAAAAAAGTAAATCTGAAGTCTGGTTGGAGATGCCTTTCAATAGGGATTATAAATGTAGATAATATATTATACATAATGAACATAAATACACTATATATTATTACATATATAGATAGTAAGAAGTAAATAGAATAATTATATACATGACGAAAAATAATATTATTACGATTAAATAAACTGATTAACGATTAATAAAAAAATATTGTGTTGATTATTTTCATCTAACAAACCTGAATTTTAAAATAATCCTTCCTTTTATTCTTTTTTTTTATCACTGTAATTATGACATTATTTTTATTTGATATTATTTTTAATATTTAATATATTTTTTTATTTTATAATGATTTCATCTACATTTTTAAAATTTCTTTATTTGTTCAATAAGTACTCGATCATGTAGGAAATAACAAGAAATTTGGGTTATCTTATCTCAAACAAAAATTTATCAGTTCTCTAATGAACTCACGTACTGCAATACTCTGAGTCCAGTTATTTTTGACGTTTTACCTATTCACCAGTGTAAAGCTTAAGAAAATCGTAAAATTCTGTCAATAATAAAAGTATAGTTACAAAGTATATAAACATGGATGTTAAAGATAAAGTTGCGATAGTGACTGGTGGAGCAAATGGAATCGGCTACGCTTGTGTTTGCGCCTTGCTAGAAAAAGAAGCAGCGGTAATTTTGGAAACATTTTTTATCCTTTTTTTAAAGCTATTACTCAAACTCTATTTTATTAATAAAAAATAAAAATTTTATGATTAGTACGTAGCAATTTTTGATAATACGTCAGAAAAGGTTTGGCTTGATGAGCTCGAAGAAAAGTTCGGCAAACATAGAGTGGAAGTTTATCATTGCGACATAGCGATCGAGGATGATTTCAGATGTAAGTAAAAAGCTAATCCCTAAGAAAAAACATTATATTAAGTAAATTGAATTAAAAAGTTTTAAAATTGAGAATAAGTAACTTTTCACATGACGGATTATTTTAGCGAATTTTAAAAAAGTTGTACAAAAACATAAATACGTTGATATTTTAATCAATGATGCTGGAATCGGAAACGATAATGATGCCGCACGCTTAATTGATGTGAACGTGGTAAGTAACTAATATTTATTATTTAAGTAAATAAATAAATAATACATATTATAAGAATTAGCACTTTTTTTATTAATAATTTTCCCAGAAAGGTACAATAGTAGGAAACTTAATAGCCATTGAGTATATGGGAAAACATAAAGGTGGCAATGGTGGAGTTATTGTTAATATAGCATCTGTCATTGGTTTATTGGACTGTCATGTATTACCAGTATACAGTGCATCAAAGCACGCCATCGTATCTTTTACAAGATCTATGAAGGTATACATAAAAAATATCTATAAAAGAATAACTAATAATTTAAAAAAAACAATTTATTTGAGCAATTGAAAAAAAAATTATTTTTTGTATATGTACCACTCCCAATTTATAAGTTATTGCAACGTTCATTTTCTAAAAAGAATAATGAATGCGCACGTAAAAAATTAAAAAATAAGTTTAAAAGTTAAATGATTATTAAATTTTAGATTGTAAAAAGATTGAATTTGTTCCTTTTACAGTTTTGTAGAATTGTTAATTTAATAAAATAATAAATAAATTTATAAGTAGACACAGTCACTAATTATTCAATATTCTTAATCAATTTTTATTTTTCATTTTTAATAATTTAAAATAATTTTTGTTATGCTTACATACTAATAATTACATGAATATTTCATATAATTTTGTATTATATAGACCAATTGTGATCGAATCGGTATTAGAATCTTAGCGATTTGTCCTGGACATACAAGAACGAAATTGGAATTTGAAATGTCAGAAGAATATTCACACAATTACTTGGAATTTATTCCCGCGGAATTTATTGACAAATTTAACAGATTTGATGTGCAATCGTAAGTCTTTACTATTACATAATTGTTTTATACCTTTTTATTTTTATTAAATTTTTTTTATTTGGTTACTTTTCAGACCTAAAAATGTTAGTGAAGCTGTTGTGCATGTAATAACGCAAGGAGAAGCTGGCACTGTTTGGGTCGTTGAAAATGACGAACCATCATTCAAAGTTAGCTCTCCAGATAATTACACAAAAAAGATTATTGACAATCATGAAGCAAAAGTATTTTTCTGCTGGTAAATCGATAATTTTTTAATGGTATAGAGTAAAACGGGGTAATAAGGGTCAGTCAGATAATTCTGATCACCGAATTTTTGAAAATTTTGAACATTTTTTCTTACATGAACTAACATAATGTCAACGTAATTATTAAGAATTATTATTTACACAATTAAGAAACAAATAATTTTCATTAATTTAACATAATATCACTGATTAAAATTTTCGAGTCCGTATAAGAAGCAGTATATTTAAACTGAGCTTTTATGTATGTAAATTTTTTACAATAAATTTTATTTTTACTACTTATCTATTATCATATTTCATAATCATTTAATTAAGAAAATAACGTGTAGATTTATTGCAAATTTTATATATTTCCTGTGATAAACCGATCATACATTTTACCATCGGTTCAGTCGTTAGCTGTAAAAATAAATTTAAATACTTTTAACATTCTTTTAAAACGTTTCAATTGAATGTAAATCACTACTTATAGTCATGAGTCTCATCAAACTCAATAAAAATTAAATTTTCCTCAATACATCTATTTAAAAAACATAATATATTAACTACTGGTGTCTAAACATGTTCATACAAAGTTTAAACGAAGCTCAAAATTTTATTTTTACAATGCATTCTTTTTTTAGTTATGAGTCTCATCAAACTCAATAAAAATTAAACTTTCTTCAATAAATCTATTTAAAAAACATATTATTTTAACTACTGACGTCTAAACATGTTCATACAGATTGAACGAAGTTCAAAATTTTATTTTTACAAAGCATCCTTTTTTTAGGAAGCAAAAATTATATTAACAAATATTTTAAAATTAAATTAATTATTTTTATTTATCACATTAACAATCCTATATTATATTAAAGTGAAACCACTTTTTTTCTCCATTCCTAACACTTTTCCATTTCATTGGTTTTCTATCTGATAAGTACATAATTTTTATATTAAAGTGACCTTTTGTGCCTCTGCATCTTTGGACGATGTTCACCGATGACCTGGGGGTTACCCTGACATCTGGACATCCTCTACAAGTTTATCCGCAATTTTGCTATTTTCATCTTGGGACGTATATTTTTTGGATACCATATTTTTTTGGGCCTTATAATTTTTTGGGTTTTATAATTTTTTGAGCTTCCTATTTTTTGGTCCTTATTATTTTTTTGGGCTTCATATTTTTCTGTGATCTATATTTTTTGGCCTTAATATTTTATTGCAATCTATATTTTTTAGACCTTTTTTTTTGGCCTTATAATTTTTTGGGCCTTACATTTTTTGGGCTTCATATTTTATTGCAATCTATATTTTTTTGGGCTTTATAATTTTTGGGACTTATAGTTTTCATTTGATGAAATATTTTATTGAAAGTTTAAGTACTTTATGCTGTATGGGTGTAGCGTTTCATCCAAGCCTGTTGTTTTTTTTTTTTTTTTATTGGATTCATCAATGAAGCGTTTTTTTATTTTTAATAACAGACTCCGCTTCAGACGCTCATTTATTTCTTTCTTTTTTCTTAATTTTTTTCAAATTTCTTATTTTGTCATAT